>WELB01000416.1:4693-18619 GCA_009602725.1 Spirogloea muscicola
GGGATGGGCCCCGTGAGGCCGGGCGGCAGAAGCTCGACGTCAAGGGTCGTGAGCGCTGTGGCATTGCCGAGCTCCGGTGGCAGCGGCCCGCGCAGTCCACTGTGGGAGAGGTAGAGAAAGTAGAGGCGCTTGAGGCGGCCGAGCGACGATGGCACGGCGCCCGTCAAACGGGGGTTGGAGTTGACGTCGAGCACCCGGAGGCTCTCGCAGTCGCCCAGCTCGTCGGGCAGCGGCCCCGTGAAAGTGTTGCCGTCGAGGTGCAGGACCTGGAGGCGGCGCAGCCGCGCGAGCTCGCCGCCGGGGATGGCCCCTGTCAGAGCATTCCGCGACAGGTAGAGGCGCACGAGCTCGCCGAGGTCGCCGAGGCCGGCGGCTGCCGGTAGCTCCCCGGCCAGCTTCATGTCCATGAGGTCCAGCTTGACCACGGCAGCGCCGGCCCGCCCCTCCCTTCTCTCCCACCCTCACCCCTCCCTCCCTCCTTCTGTGGGCCCGCTGGCCAGGCCGCCAGCCAGCCAGCCACACCCGGCTGTACCCCCCTTCCTCTGCTCCCCCACTTGCGTCGCCCACAACCCACAAGCCCGAGCTGCAGCTGAGCCGCCGCCTCGCCCGCCATGGCGCCACTCGCCGTGCTGGCGGCGCTCGTGTCGCTGCTTTCCGTCGCCAATGCTCAGGTGAGGGCGCTTGGGCTCGAGGTGGAGCTGCCTCGATTCCGCTCCAGAATGCAGCCCCTCCAGTGTCGGCCCGCCATCGGGCCGGCTCGCAGCAGCAGGAGCTGCCTGAGCCTCTGGGCATCTGCGGCGAGCGGATCAGGCTCGAGGCGCCTTCTGCATGCGGAATGGAGGGCCCTGCGGACGCGATGAGCGTGATGTGCTGACGCCCTGCGCTGGCCTTGCCTGTTGTTGGCCCGCAGTACTTTGCGCCTGGCCCTCCGGGCGTGACGCTGACCTCCAAGCCCAGCCCCTCGCAATTCCTCATCCAGCCAGCATTCATCCGCCCCTACACTGGCGACGACATCCCTGTCACCTATGGCATGCAATTGAATGGCACCAATCTCCCTGAGCAAGTGAGCATTTCCTGATTCGCTGTTCGATACGGCCTGCATGTTGCACGACGGCAGCTCGCAGCACACGCAGGTGTCTCTCGTGAGAGGCTGCTGGTCGCATTCGGGCTCACCGTCACTCCTGTCTGCCTGTGCCCAGGTGCTCGTCTCGCCCGCCAGCCCCGATGGGTCCATGTACACCGTCAAGTGGCAGACGCCCCGGGCTCTTCTGTCCCCTGCCACGGTGTACTACAGCACTGTGTTCCCCGTGCCCACAAAGACGGCGAGTCACGTCACGTAAGTTCGTTAACACGTACCCGTTTCGCTCATAAGCTTGTCTGCAGAAAGGAGGCCATTGCATCTGGACGCGGGTAGCCAACTACTATGACTAGTATCACCGGTCCTTTGCCGCGGATGCTTGTTCCCTGTTCCAGGTGTAAACAGTAGCCCTCAGTATCGCCCCTCTCAACAGCAGCCTGCCACACTGCAGCAGTGATTGTCAGCCACTGCCTCACCTGCCAGAGTGGACTTCTTGTTCATGCCGCCTGTGCAGTGTTCTCCCCCACAACTACACAGTTTACGCGGGCTACCCCGGGGAGTACCACTCCGGCGACATCTACTTTGCCCAGATTGGGCCCCTCGCATACAACACCGTCTACTACTACGAGATTGTCTCAAAGGCCGCACCCTCACAGAATCGCACTTACCAATTCAAGACCATGCCGGCCGTCGGCACCCCCTGCAAGATTGGCCTCATTGGTAAGCAGCATTGCAGTGGTGCAATGTGGCACCATCATTACAGCGAAGCCACCTATGATGACCTTGGGCATCGATGGCTGTTGTTCTGCATTGTGCGAATCTCATTCAGCTTTGTATTGCAACATCCATTAGGATCGCTGTTGTGTCCTCAAGCATGGCACCAACTTCCTCCAGCTCTACATTCATTACTCCTGTGAGTTGGCCATGCAGCTGACGTGGGCCAGACGAGCAACTCCTCCTCAACTTACGACAATGTGAACCTTGGTCATCCCGACGTCATTCTCTTTGCTGCGGATCTCTGCTATGCTGACAACTTTGGACCCCCCTGCGCCCCATTCAACGGTACGGACGTGCCCAGTGGCCCCAGCAGGACCTGCGGTGAGGGAGGCCTCCGCTGGGACTCGTGGGGCAGACTCTCCGAGAAGACCCTCTCCTTATATGTAAGTCAGGGGCCTGCCAGCACCTGTGTGAGCATATCATGTCATGGAGGTCTTTTGCTGCCGTTCTCCTGGCTTACCTCTATTACCTCCATCACCTCTATCTCTGACCTTGGATACTTGGCTGCCAGCCCACCACCTTCGTTGCTGGCAACCACGAGGAGGAGGGTGTGGCTGCATGGAACGCAAGCGCCACCCTCTTCATTGCTTATAGAAACCGCATCCCCGGCCACGTCGTGTCCCCCGTCAGGTAGTCCGTCAATGCAATGCTTGGACGGGCTTCTGCGCCTAGGCAGAAACTCAATATCAAAGACATGAATAGCCTCCCAATTATTACAGATTGGTGATTCTTCATTGCATAGGGCTACCTTGAGTATTGGTGCAATGCTTTGTAAGCCAGTCAGTGACCTGTGACCCATCAACTTGGCAGTGCTTCGGCCTCACCCAAGGCCCCCTTCTTCTACTCCTTCAATGTTGGATACGTCCATGTCATTGCCCTCTCCTCGTACGAGCCCTTCACCAAGTACACTCAGCAGGTGGGCTCTCTGTCAAACTCGACTTGCGCCTGTTCCATCTTAGCAAGACTTCACATGTTGAGAAGAGTGGCAAGTGCACCGCATGCAGTCGCTAAGGACCTCTGCTGATGAATCTCATGTCAATTTGCAATGCAGTACAATTGGCTGAACAGTGACCTTGCAGCAATCAACCGTGCCATTACTCCGTTTGTGGTCGTCTTCTTCCACAGTCCGTGGTACAATACTGACGTCTCCCACTACCTTGAGGTATACTGCCACCATCCTCTGGGAAAATTGAGAAGCATGCAGCTGTGTCCAAATCGGTATACTGCCACTTACCCATCGTGGCCCATAGCAGCTCGCTGCAGCTCCATTCAAGGACCTGGCTAACGCCTGGTGCTACTGGCTCATTACTAGGGGGAGAGCATGCGCCAGGATTATGAGGGTTTCCTGTATAATGCCAAGGTGGATCTCATTGTTGCTGGCCACGTGCACGCATACGAGCGCAGCAAGCCAGTGTACCAGGTCGCTGTCAACCCCTGCGGGCCAGTGTATGTGACTGTGGGCGATGGTGGCAATGATGAAGGTGTTGCTGGACCGTGAGTACTTTCAGCCCCTTCAGGGACCCCCCGCTTGTTTGCAATCCATGAGAGCTTGCATAGGTGGCAGGGGCTTCTTTATGTAGCTGATGACTTACCCTCTGTGACCATGTTCTCCAGCTTCTATAATGCCATGGATAATTCCCCTCCCGAGTACACCCAAACTCGCGACTACTACTTCGGCCATGCTGAGCTCGATGTCAAGAATGCTACTTACGCCGAGTTCAGCTGGTACAGATATAGTAGCACTCAAATTTGCATTCCACCTACGGCTGCAGCATGGTGCATGCTTCTACGAAAGTTGTGTATACTATCTCGCATTCCATTTGCATTGCTTGTAGTGCACCTTACAAAGTCTGATAAGATGAGATTCTGCTCTACTCAGGTACCGCAACATTGATGGTAGACAAATTGGTGACTTTTTCACGCTCACACCCAAGTTCCTCTACTGTTAGACAGTGGCCCTTTTAGCCGTAGGTGCCTGATGAGAACAGTGCCCAGTGCTGATTGTTTCTATTCTATTCTTGGCGAGTCGACTTAGCTCTTCTAGATACATCGA
This sequence comes from Spirogloea muscicola, assembly GCA_009602725.1. Lineage (NCBI taxonomy): Eukaryota > Viridiplantae > Streptophyta > Zygnematophyceae > Spirogloeales > Spirogloeaceae > Spirogloea > Spirogloea muscicola. The sequence goes on from WELB01000416.1 coordinate 8,602, forward strand.
TGTCACAAGTGTTATCGTCACTGGCAGTTCTAAGCCATAAGAGACTTGATGGGGCAAACAATGTGACCTTCATGTACACCAACATTGTTGGTGAAGAATTTCGCACCATGCATGTCATATCGACTTGAGGAAATGGTTGTCTTCCACATGCAAAGTGGTGCTTGGCTTGGACTTTTGCACACTGGAACATGATTGTACTAAAGTACGAGCCTTTGTGCAACTTTTGATTCTTGCACTCCATATTGTGCTTGCTGGCGGATGACGTGATTGGGCTACCTTGACCATTTCCTAATCAACTGCCCCTGCAATTCGTGCAACACTCTTTCTTTGTGCTTGATAGTGCTTCAGCTGCTAGGCAGGGAGTCCTTTGGGAAGTCTCTGATATTACACTTAGAATCGTCCTTTTTGAGGGTGCCTCTCGCTGATGCCAACCTGATCACCCTCCCTTGGTTCACATTGTTTGTACTGCTCCTACATGGTGGTTCATCTCCTTCTGCCAGCCAATCACTGCCACATCCTCTCAGTAGTGATTGTCAACTTGTGCATCTTACCATCCAGTGCCCCTGATGGAACTCAATTGCACGATCAACAATTGAGATGGGCCATCTGAGCATTCTGGGGGGGGCATTTTTTCGGGCTGCCCAATCACAGCCATCGCCCGCTCTGGAAGGAACACGAATTATCAGTGGAAGGACATAGAGGAAAAGAAGAAAGTGCGCGCCCATAGAGTAAAGAAGAAAGGGGGCCAGCAAAGCCAGCCCAGAAAGAATGGACAATGTCAAAAACCAAAAAACAAAAAACACACAGCTAGGCAGCTGAAGAAAATAAATTTCGTGTATTTGAAGAAAGGGCTCGCCCATAGAGAAGATGGGCTGGCAAAGCCAGCCCATAAAGAATGGACAATGTCCAAAGCCAAAGAAAGAGATGCCAAAGAAGGACTACTCTACCAAACACAACATCACACTAGGGAAGCTCAATACCCCGAGGTTACTGAGCGTCCTCTGGCGACTGCTTAGCAGGGGTTACTGAGTAGTTAGTAGCTGCTTTGTTTCTTCTTGTGTGCTTCTTTCTTAGTGCTTCGCCTTAGTGCTTCGCCTGGCCCCCTTCTTCTTGGGCTTCTTGTACTCTGCTCATTCTTTTTTGGACTGGCTGTTCCAGCCCCTATCCTCAATGGGCGAGCTCTTTCTTCTGGCTGATGTCTTCGTCCAATGGCATGGACTGTAGTGTAGTTCTTTTTCGGCTCCTCTTTCTTTGGCTTGGGATATTGTATCGCATGCGCTTGGCCGTCTCGCTGCAGAGGTCCATGGCCCGTGCGCTGCACCTTCGTGCCGGGAGAGCCCTCGCTGCTGCCTCTGGCTCTGTCCAGGGGACCCACTTCCAGGACCCTAGCCTCTCTGATTTGCGGCTGCTTAGCAGGGGTTACTGAGTAATTTGTAGCTGCTTTCTTTCTTTGTGTGCTTTGGTTTCTTAGCGCTTCCTCTGGCTTCCTCTGGCCCCCTTCTCGTTCTTTGTTCATTCTTTTTTGGGCTGGCTTGTCCAGCCCCTATCCTCAATGGGCGAGCCCTTTCTTGATATTGTCCATTCTTTTTGACCTGGCTTTGCCAGCCACTCTTCTCTATGGGCGAGCACATTCTCTATGGGCGAGCACATTCTTAGGCAGCTAGAGAAGAAGAAGACACGACGAAAGCACAGGAAGCTCAATCCCCCCGGGTGAGCAACATCGGAGAGAAGGGGTAAAGTACGCTTAATAAATGCTCAACATAATACTTTTGGCCGTATTTCTCTAATCTGAGCACGTTCTAGTTGGTGGCAGGCGGGCTTCGTATCTGCCATCTAGTATTTAGGCATTGATTAGTGACCTTTATGTGTTGACCCGTGGTTACTGAGCGGGTCAATCTGCTGTAGGTGATGTACGTCTCTAGATTTGCTTGCCTTTGTACTTAGCCATTTAGCCTTTGTTGTTTCCAAATACACGAAAACGTTACCACGGATCTGGGCTGTGGCCGGCGAGGCCCGAGCAGCACAGCAGGTAGTACGTCTCTGCGAGCTGCCGGCGATCACTTCGCTAGCCTACTTCTAGACACATGCAAGTGACAGGACGCTGACTGTGATTGACGAAAGTCTCTTCCAGTCGAAGGACGATGGCTGTGAGCCAGCCCACAGAAATTCAAAAATGAAGCTCGAAGAGGCCAGAAGAGCGCTGAAGCACAATCGCTTGTTCCATCAACTGCCGCCAGCCATGGCCGCCGTCGCCTCCACCGCCGGCGTCGCCGGCGGCGCCATGGCCGCGACCGGAGTTTCATGGGCCGCGGCGGCGCAGCGCCAAGCCGTTGGCTATAGCCACGATGCTATCGGGCGCGTCGAATGGCCTTGCAAAAGCGCAGGCTATCGCGCCAATGGATTCCGGTGAGTCGGGTGGCCTTGCCATGACCGCGCCTGCCGCCGGCCAAGCCGCTGGCCAACTCAACATCTCATGACGAATCCATGTCGAGGCTGCGCACTGTAATTGACTACACTGGTCGACGGATGCTGCCCTATCCTCCATGGCAGCTGCGTTCGGAGGCGGCCGGCAGCGGGAGTCCGGCGAGCGACGGCGCAGGTGGTGGCCGTGGAGCCGCCGCTTCAGACGGACGCCGCCCGCGACGATGCCGCAGCTCTGGTGAGGGCTCCAGGTATATGTTTCAGGGTTAGATTGAAAGGGCTTAGGGTTCCAATTTGTCGAGAAATCGAGTGGGGCCAGGATGCGGCGGCCAGGGATCGATCCCTAGTCTGCTGACTGCGGCGCTCTTCGCGGAATCCTGGACCTTAGGCTGACACGGAGGGCCTGGGCGCGACGCTGGACGGCCGCGGCGGCTGCGTCTTCCGTGTATGGGCACCCAATGCCGACGCTGCGGAGGTCCGTCTGTGGGACAAAGCTGGGGACAGCGAGCTCTCGGGCCGCACGCTGGCCCTGGACAGAGCAGAGGATGGTGTGTGGCAGTGCCGCCTCCCCAGCGTGGACGCTGTGAGCCGCCGAGCCCTCCTGCTGCCCATCTCCACACGGGCGCCACTTCAGCATTTGGAAGTGTGCATTATCTTTCAAGATTGGCATCAGACGGAGTCTCCACTTTGCATTGCAAGACTTTGGACACTGCCACTCCACCTTCTAAATGTTCTCGATGCCTCGTTAGCAGACTCTGGGTCCAATAGCAGACTCTGAGTCCTCACGTTACTGGCCATCCTCCCATTGCTTCTTGGCGGCAGGGAGCCAGATATCACTTCGTGATTCAGCATGGTGGGCACAGTCACGTGCGGCGCGACGCCAGGGCTCGTCAGACGGAGTATGACACCGATGCCTGCATTGTGAGCGACCGTGGGCGGGGCTACGTCTGGGCCCCATTCGAAGCGCCGCCATGGAGCCGCCTCATCTTGTACCAGCTCCACATTGGCGCCTTCACCGGGTGCGTGACTGCAAGCAGGTCTTAAGATGTGATACATTTGCAGGTCTAACCAAAGGGATGTACTGCCAAATTATTGCAGCATTGAACTGCGCTCTTCAAAGCTTCAGTGTACCATTGCTTTCTCCAGCTAAGTTGTCGCTGATCACAAGAACCTCCAGGGAAGGGACAGGAGGGAGGACGGGGGTGGGACTTTTGCGGCGCTTGAGCGAAAGCTGGACTACATTGCGAGCCTTGGTTTCACTGCCATCCAGGTGTGCAGACCTCACCTGCTCTCTTTCAGCGCTTGAGCAAGCCCCACCTGCCAGTTCCCAGTTAGCTTCAAGTCCACATCATCCACCAACAGTCATATATTTGACAGACAATGATGAGAGACGCTAGTCCTTGCTACAAGCCAGTCAATGCTCACAGGATGCCAAGAATGTTGCACTAAATGATGTCGATGAGTAATGCTGCATTGATGCCATTGTTGTCGTCCTCCGTGCTGTGAACAGCCTCTACCTGTGCACGAGTACTGTGGACAGTGGGGATACAACCCCCGGCTGCTGCTAGCCATTCACCAGGCCTATGGCTCGCCCGATGAGCTCCGCCGTCTGGTGGACCAGGCCCACAGGAGAGGTGCAATAAGCAGCACGCACTGGGCAGCTCTGTGACTCTTGATTATCAGGACTCGGTATCATTTGGTGACGAGCCTCCACTGATTTGGCTGCTGATAGCTTTTGCTGCAGCTATGCAGGCCTTGCAGTGATCTTTGATGTTGTCCTCAACCACGGAGCCGCTAAGCTGAACAGGTGCTTCATCTGACGAGCAGACCCTATCCATTGCTCCCTCCTGAGAACTTTGTTCGAATCTCACTGTGCTGTACCACACCTGCTTTCACACCTTTAGCAAGGTTGATGACTATTATTTATGTCAGGCTACTTGACTGCTGTCAATGATGTGCCTGACAGCCTCTGGGCATATGATGGGGCAAATCCTGACAACAAAGGAGGTGAGTTACTGCACAGACGAGATTGCAAATGGGAGGTTGACGTGCATGAAAGCTAACCTGCTGCAACAAAGACGACCGCCGTTGCCTGGTGATGACGATGATGCATCTCATTGTTGTAGAGTACAGCAGTTCAGCCACAGCTTGATCAAGTCTGGGGTCTGCACAGGCATATACTTCGATGGTGGAAGAGATACACCGTGGGGCAAGAGCTTTGCCTTCTGGCAGCGAGAAGTGCAGGCTATGCTCCTTGATGCTGCCACTATGTTCCTGGAGGAGTATAATGGTGGTCCTCTCTGCCTGTTGCCCTTCAAGCCTCAAGCATGTAGATGTCCTGCTAGTCTGTCCTGGAATCTCCAGAGGAGTCACATGTAGACTCTTTAGACTCTTATTTTGTTACTGTCTCCACGTGTCAAACGTGTTCTTGCTCTTTCTTTGTTTTATGCTTCGGCAAGCTTAAGTGTTTGTTCTATATTTGTAGTCAGACATAAGGAAAGTAACGTCCGAAAAGAGTATCTCGTTGCAGCCAATTGTGCACTGATGCCCTGATAACAGTATGACCTGATCCTTCCTACTCATTTACTCATCTTTTCTCCATGACCCTTCAGGAGATGGCCTACGATTTGACTCAGTGCACTCAATGCCCTGGGATCTGCTGCAAAAGCTTACTTGGCAGTTGAAGGCGAGATACCCTGAAAAGATACTCATATCAGGTGCGAGGCGACTCACTTAGTCTCCGACTATGGCAGCAGCACCACTGGTGGCCCACAAGTATGTAGGCTGTGACCTGTTCTGAGTCCGCGTGCTTGTTGACTTGTGTTGCATTTCAGAGATTACGCCAGAAAAACCAGAAGTCATTCATGGGGCTGGCTTCAATTCAACATGGATGCATTATTCGTACTATCAAACCAGGGCCTTCATGGGCGGCCACAGAGATCTTCAGATTGTAGAGTCATTGATGGGTGTACCCCCTGGCTACACGGATTCCACACAGGCAAGCTTACACTCAGCATGCTGGTCAACAGCGATTGACAGTGCGTATATCAAATGTGTAGTCTTTTCTTTTGGCCCTTTAAGCAGGAAGGATAGCCTATCTCCAGCCTTTGTGCCACCTACCTTTTGCTCTTGGATCTGAGGGGCTGCATGGGGTGTGCAGTGCTTGAAGTACTTTCTAGGTTGCCACGATCAAGTCGGGTGCAGGAAAAATGGTGGATATGATGAAGAAATCCAAGGATACCACAGGTCTTGACCCCTGCAATCCTGACGGCCAAACATATCTGCTATGTCATTTCAGTCTGAAGCATCGGAGTGGCAACTACCCCATCATAAGATAGCTGTCAAATCTGGTCATTGCTCTGCCCCTGGTTGTGCTGCCACGTGATGCCCAGGACAGGCAATGTCCCACGTGCACCCCTGTGCTAGGTATGCAGTTGAGACCTGGGGAGGGAGGGGCAACTGGGACGCTCGAGCTGCATCCAGAATGTGGTATGCGGCAAACGTGACTGCTTACTGTATTCCCATGCTCTTCTCGGGGACCGAGTACCATCAGTCCAATTGGTGGGGCATCGACAAGGATCACTGCCTTGATTGGGGCCTGGCTGGTGAGCCACGCTTCTATGTCAATCCTACATCTACTGCGACTTTAAGAGGGTTCATGATGAATGATTTCCAATTTTGAAAATGCTTGCCAATGTTGAGAATTTGGTCTACTTATTTCGCACTCTTTCCAGCCTGCAGTCTATTTGCAATTGACCACTCTTGCCAACAGAAAGTTCTCTCCGGACATCAGTGTCACAAGAATCTCATCGGCTGCAGATGACAACCATGGAAGGCAGATGAGAGCACTGGTGACTGCAGCCAATGCTCTCAGAGAAGGGAGTGCAGCTCTCCAGCATGGGTCTGTGTCCACTGTACACTTTGATGGCACAAATGGTATCCTTGGCATCCGACGTCAGGTACTCATCACTTCAACTGAGTGAAGTGCCTATGCATGAATGAACCCAATGTGTCTCCTGCAGGCCTGCTGACCTACACATGCTACCGCTTCTTGTGATGCACATAGAGCTCCGCCCTGTGGAGATTGGTTAGATGTCCGATGTCTATTCTCGGTATGAAGTCAACGGATACAAAGTCAACGGTGCTGGTGTCAGACTCAGCCTGCAGATGTTCTCCCTGAGCCTTGACTCATATCATTGTTGCTGTGCAGGCTGGTGCTGAAGATGGACTTCTTGTTGTTGTCAATGCTTCTGGCAATCAGTGGGAAAACCACGACTACGGACTGCGCATTGGCCCGAGCGACTCTGATTGGCAGACCAGGTCCTTTGTTGAGATTTTCAACTCGCAGGCCGAAGCTTTTGGGGGCTGGGCAACCTCTGGGAATGGCGACCACCGTGCAACACCAGCTGATCGCAAGATCCACATCACCCTTCCCAAGTGGAGCGTGCTTGTCTTCAGACCTGTTACCTAATACCGAGGCAGGCCAGCTGCCTATCTGCCTATCTGCCTATCAGGAGCTTGGTAAAGTCTAGCGTGAGTTTGGCGTTGAGTTGTGTTGAGCTCAGTATTTTTTTGTGTTTTGAAGTGTCTTGAGATTTCATTGACAATAGTTGTAGGAGCTCTTCTTGGGTGCTCTTTGTGTGTGGTCCTATCCTCCCATTGCATGGCTTTAATCTTTAAACCTAATCAATGCAGAGTAGCGCCATCCTAATCCAAGATGCCACCCCCATTTTTTTTGGAAAGTGGTGGAGGGAGTCTGAAGAGGAGTTTAGGGGTACTGCTAGTGAAGAATGTGATAAGGGTTGGGTAGCACAGCCAGTACTCAAGGTGGCGACTTTGCTCAGAGCCCTACTTGTATTAATAAAGGTATACTTCGCAGTATTATTGATGTTGGGGCTCAGCCATGGTCACATTCACAACTTGCCAGATAATCTACAGGATGAGGCTAGCCGTGGTAAGTGGGCCAGGTATGAGCAGGATTACTTGCAGTCAGTTCCTAAGTGAAGTGTGAGATGCCAGTAGGCTCGCACCTGGAAGGGTTCGAAGAAGAGCTGCGTGTGCTAAGGGAAGAGGGAGAGTGCGTGCTCTACATAGGGAGCAGTTTTGAAGGTTTGGTGCAAGAGAGTGAGTGAGTGAAGGCAGTGGCTGCACGAGGAACCACTCTTAAGTAGAGTACCTTCTAGGCCCGGAGCGTGTGGCTGAGCATGGCCAGCCCTTGATAAACTCAAGTCATGTGCAGGAGGAGTCAGCATAGGCAATGAACCTAGCTAAGAATGAGAAGCAAGAGATAAGGCCCACAGTATATCCAAGGAAGATGCTCACAGAGCTACAGATAATTGATAAGCTTAAGAATTTCTAATTTTCCTGCAAGTAAGAGAGTGCAAGTTCGACAGGCTAGCCAGCAAGTGTGTTATATTAGGAAGGTATGTCTGCGTTCAGGGCTGTTGCTAGCACGCAGAAGTTGGAGAAAGGAAGCATATCCTGAAACATGTGAGAAGCTGAAGTAGCTGAAGAGCAGTTGGAGGTTGGCTGGACGAAGCTGCAAGGAAATGCTCACAGCGCCCACTTTCAGCATAGTGTGCCAATACATAAGACCCTTTCAGCAGTTCTCCTATACCCACGTAGCTACCCGGCATAAAGCATGTGTATAGATCACTGCCGTTCCTGGCCGATTGGTTATCGTCATTGCACCGGGGGGCTGTTATGCATCAGTACGTGCAATTAAGATGAGTTCTTTGCCCTGGACTCCCGGATCTGGTGCTGTTCTCGCTTTCTATTGGCATCCATATGCTATCACTAACTAACAGCTGCAATGTACAGAATTCTCAAGGCGAAGTAGTTTTGCTAGTAGCAGCTTCTGTGACATGTCATTACCTCCAGTGACGGGAACCCCCTGTGTGATGTGCAAAGTCAAGTAGTGCACCGGACTTGCTACTCATGAGAGATTTATGTAAGATGTATATCATTCTCTTGAATCAGGCCGCAGCCCTGCTCTCACAAGTGCTCTGCGCTGCAGCTACTCTGTCAGTCCTGTTTGGGCTGGCCGGCTGCAGATACGTGGCTACTCACAGTACGGAACGATGCTTCCTCTGACCACCACATCTGTTGGTGCCTGTTCGCCTGTTTGTCTCCTCCCGTTATCCAGCCTTCGAGGCAGGAAGGATTGGAACGGCGAGAGGCCACAGCTGTGAGAGGCCAGCCCAAAGGAAGGTCCGAAAGGTCCGAGCCGGTAGAGGACTTACAGCCCCTGGCTTCTTGGGAAAGCTTGGCTGTTTGATGCACTGGGGCTGAGTTTTCACAGCCGCCCCTTCACGATCAGCAGCCGCGTGTTGCTCCCGCGCTTCATGGAGAATCAGCACTTTGTAGACGCATTAAGGTTGTGGTCCGCTCGCGCCAGGCTTGGGGGGAAGGTGGGACCGGAGAGGCGCCCGCACGTGGGGGAGGCTCCTCCAAGCCGCATGGGCGGCGGGCCCGGCCGTGCGGCCACCCCGTGGGGGGGCGGGCGGCGACCGGGGCAGTGGCGCCCCCCCGACTTTCCTACTTCTCAGCGCGCCTTTCTTTCGGGCCCCTTTTTGGCAGCTGGGCACAGACTGCCGCCTCCGTGGCGCAGCGCTTCTTGGTCCATGGCCGGCGTGCACTGGAGCAGGCGGTGGTGGAGGTGGACAAGGGCGCGCTGCCGTTCCAAGTGGCGCTTAGCACCGCCCACCAGGAGCTGCTCGCGGCACACCCCGACATGGCAGGCCAGGCGGTCTCGTTTGCGCACCTCGCGCACACCGCTGACCTGCGCGTCCAAGCGCGCTTCGCGGCCGTCGTCGACAAAGCCGCCTACACCGCCGTCGTACTGCAGCTCCCTGAGGCCGACCAGCGCGGGCGCGCGAGACTCCTCTGTGCCTCGTCCCCGGGAACAGCGGCGTGGCTTCAGGCCCTCCCCCTCACCGACGCCCTCACGCTTCCCGATGAGGTCTTCCGTACTGCAGTCCACAGGCTCCTTGGCTTGCCGCCTCCTTGTCTCCAGGGCGTGCGAAAATGTGCATGCGGCGAGCGAGGGGCCGAGTCTGGGGAGCTAGCCGCCCACGTCCTGCGCTGCGCTCACGGCGGCGAGCGGACGGCGGCCCACGACCGCCTCCGCGATGCCATGCATGGCATCCTGGCGGAGGCGGGCTTCTCGGTGGCTGCGGAGCACTCCGGCGTCATGCCGCTACAGGAGAGGGCCGACGGTGTCCACGGCCGGCGAGTCGACCTGGTGGCCACCCCACAGGCCGGCGGGCCACGTCTTCTCCTGGACGTGGTGACCACCGACGCCTTCGACCGCTCCCACCCAGTCCAGTGTGCCACCCAGGCTGGGTATGCGGTCGAAGGCGCCGCTCGCGCAAAGGTGACCAAGTACGCCGACCATCCGCCAGCCGACGCGTTCTTCCCTCTGGCTATCGACACCCATGGGGCGTTGGGTGCTCGGTGGCTCGAACTGCTCCACCAACTTGCTCGTCACGCCGTTGCCCGCCGCTTCCATGGGGAGCCGGTGGACTTCCCCGCCGCCGGGTCGTTGGCCCAGGTGTATCGCATGCGCCTGGCCGTCTCGCTGCAGAGGTCCATGTTT
>WELB01000416.1:20176-41762 GCA_009602725.1 Spirogloea muscicola
CTCTCTCTCTCTCTCTCTCTCTCTCTCTCTCTCTCTCTTTCTCTCTCTCTCTCTCTCTCCCTCTCTCTCTCACCCCAATTGTCCATTCACTGTGTATACTACTCCTCCCTTCCTCTTACTATTTTGCTGTGTCTTGCTTGCTCGCTCGCTGCACCCTCCACCCTTTCGTTTCACCTCCTTCATTTCCTACCTTCTTACCCCTCCTGGACTCACCGCCTCCTCACTGCAGTTCATCCAAGTCGGGGTTCCGGTAATACAGCAGAGCCTCACCTTATACATTGAGATTTTATATATCTCCCACTTCCTCAGCTGCTCGTGCATGTGACTGACCGGTGCCTTTGACCTGTCTGTACATTGGATGCAGTGTACGCTTGACAGCCTTCTAGTCTGCAGCACGGGGATTGCAGAGAACATCCTGAATGAGTTGCTGTACACTGTGCAGCCAGCATGTTGTGCAGCGATTTTGGCGAATAACAAGCCATCCACATGTTTCTGCAACACGTGGCTTGGAAAGGCAGTAGGGCGCTCGCTCCCTCCACGCCAATGCAGTCAGCCATATTTGCGATGGGTTGTTGATTGGAGTTGGCCGTGGTTAAGATAGCAAGCTGGCCAAGGAGGGTGGAGGGGAAGGGCGTCAATCGTCCAAGGCTAGGCATATGAGCAAACTTCAGCCTGTGAATGCATTATACCTGGCCATGGATGCCATTGCTAATGTAAGACGACATGTAAAGTGGCAGCTGCAGGGAGATGAAGCATGACTGGTCAAGCGTCTTCCAGCAACAGCTCCCAAAACACGTCGCATGTTTGGCATGGGCAGGTAGTGGCCGCGGAGGGGCGCATGAGGGTCGTCACGCTGCAGGCACTCAAAAGCTGCAACATTCCCGTCGAAACAGTTGGCATCCCGGGCACTCCGGCTTGCCCGCCACGTGAGCCACTGGCTTTATGTTGTTTCAGCAACTAGCAATGCTCCACCATGCCCTCTCTGTGCCACTCCTTTTGCTTCATGGTTGCTCATGGGCACTGGGGTGTCGGCTGCTCCGTGCACTTGTGCAGCACCGCCGCGTCCAAGCTTGCACGTCCCGCCAAGCCCAGGCCTCAGGTGCGGCCCACTTATCTGAGCCTACCAATGCACTTGTCCAAATCATTACAACCTGGCCACAGTCAAATTGTGTGCCTTCTATTTGCTCCTTGAGCTTGCGCTTACAGATACCTTCAAGCGTGCTGCAGGGGCGAGCGAGATGCCCTGCTGCGAATCAGGGCCGCTGTGGCAGACCCGCAGGGCAACCTCACTGGCTGGTCGGCAGCCTATCCCGACCCCTGCAACTGGGTAGGAGTGACGTGCTCCAGAGCGGGCGGCCGCTTCGCTGTGACTACGCTGGACCTCATGGACCTGCGGCTGGAGGGCAAGCTGCCAGCTGAGGGCGGCCTTGGCAATCTCACACAGCTCGTGCGCCTCTACCTTGCACGTAACAACCTGACAGGGCCCATTCCCCCGGAGCTCGGCCGTTTGCAGCACGGTGCTCCACCTCGATGGCAACAACTTCACAGGCCCAATTCCTGACGAGCTTGGCAACTGCACTGACCTCAAGATCCTCGACATCAACGGCAACTTGTTCGTGACTGGCATGGTACCGGCATCGCTTGGACGCCTCAAGCACCTCTGGTTCCTCTACCTTTCCCGGTGCAGCCTGACAGGGCCGCTGCCTCCGGAGCTAGCAGGAGCGAAGTCCTTGGAGGTGTTGGACATTGAGACGCGCACTATGCTGTCGCCCGGCCTCACGGGCCCCATCCCACCAGAGCTTGGCAGCCTGCCGCGCCTGAGGACGCTGCGGCTGCGGTACAACTCCTTGACGGGCCCCATACCAGCGGCTCTCAGCAACTGCACTTCACTGGTCATACTTGTGCTCGCAGGGAATCGACTACACGGCCATATCCCGCCCGAGCTCGGCCGTCTGTCAAAGTTGGCCTACCTTCACCTCTCAGACAACTTTCTGGAGGGCTCTCTTCCTGATGAGCTGGGCAACCTGTCATCGCTGTCCTGGCTGGCCATTGCCCGTGCTGGCTTGTCAGGGCGGATCCCCTCAAGCCTGGGCCGCTTGCAGCTGCTGTACAATGTGCTCCTGAGCGAAAATCGGCTAACTGGCGAGATCCCACCCGAGCTCAGTACAGCAAAGTCCTAGAGGCCATACTTGTGCATTTCAATAGGTAAGTTTAAGTGCCACCTGTCATCTCATTGGCCTGTCTGCATAGTGTTCGCCCCAGTCCACCTGCTTTGAGACTCTAGCATCAGCACTGGACTGCTGCAGCCAGCACAACCTTTTGAAATTGCTTGACACTGTCAATGTGCAACAGGCTCACGCGTCGCTATCCTCGCACTGCCTGCCAGGCTGACGGGAACGCTGCCGCGGGAGCTAGGGGCGATGAAGAAGCTGTTGACGCTCGATGTGCGGGGCAATCTCTTAGAAGGACCGATCCCTCCTGAGCTGGGCAATGCCACCAGATTGAGCATCCTATCCCTATCTGGAAATCGTTTCACCGGCGGCATCCCTGTGGAGCTCGGACAGCTAGGCGACCTTAAGAGGCTGGAGCTCGCAGGCAATCTACTGACAGGACCAATCCCGCCCAGCCTCGGCAACTGCACCAACCTGTTCCAGCTCAACGTCAGCTACAATGGGTGCTGTTCTTCAGCCTGGCCTGCTGGTTGTCCAGATCTGTAAGCGAGCCTCCTCTGGTGCTCGTGAAGCTGCTCTGACCACCCACATCCTGTGTTTGAATCGAAGGCAGTTTGGTGGGACCCATTCCCATGGAGCTTGGCAATATCCGCAATGCCTCTGTCATGGACATCTACTTGCCCAGCTTCAAACAGCCGAACGTCACAAAGCTGCAGTACATTGACATCACAAGCAACGCCCTCAGCGGGCCATTGCCAGCTACTCTGGGGCGCCTGAGTGCCATGCAAGCATTCTACTTCAGCAGCAATCAGTTGACAGGCAGCATCCCACCAGATATCAGCAACTGTTATCAGCTTCTTCAGCTGAATCTCTCACACAATAAGCTGAGTGGGCCACTGTGGCCAGGCTTGGGCCTGCTCACCAACCTCACAAAAGTCGACCTCTCCAACAATGCATTCACTGGCTCCATCCCGTCCGAGCTGCACAGCCTCTCTGCTGCACAAACCCTGGACCTTGCTCACAACAGATTTTCTGGCAATATTTCCCCAGAACTGGGCCTTCTGGTCAGTGTCACAAGGCTCGCGCTGGATAGCAACATTCTGGATGGTCCCATTCCGACAGAGCTTGGAAATATGAGCAGCCTTGAGGACCTCGACTTAAGCAACAATAAGGTCCGTGCAATGTCTGGTATGTGGTATGGACTTTGTCACTCATCTCTTGATTGTACATTCTGATTGACATAACACCTACATCCGCTTGCTGTGCAGCTGACTGGCCCCATCCCCGCCACTCTGGGAGACCTCCCTCTGATCATCTTGAATGTCAGTCACAACAAGATGAGTGGCAATCTGCCAGCAAGCCTTGGCCAGCTCCAGGTTCTCCAAGTGATGGACGTGTCAGTGAACAACCTGAGCGGACCAGTGCCACCCTCCTACACGTCTCTCTCCAAGCTCAAGTACTTCAATGCATCTTACAACGATCTCAGCGGAGTCGTGCCATTGGAGGGGCCCACAGCCCTTCGTCGTCGTGATGCCTACCTCGGGAACTCCAACATTTGCAACAGCACCAGATTTTGTCGATCGAGGCTCTGACATTCCACCACCCACCTCAGCACCAGCTCCTCCAAAGCACAAAGACAGCAATAGCAACGTGGGGGTCATTCTTGGGTGCTCCTTGGGTGGGTCAGCTGCAATCATTGGCCTCCTCATCCTCTTCTGCTGGAAGTGGCGGCGGCACAGTCGAGATTTGGCAGCAACTTCTAAAAGCTTCGATGATGCAAAGGCCGCCACTGGCAATGTGATTCATTGTCAGAGACAGGATACAATCCTCACTTACGCTGAGATTCTTGATGCAACTGATAACTTCGATAAGAAGCACGTCATTGGAGCTGGTGGCTTTGGCACAGTCTACAGGTACAGCTTTGTAGCTACCAAGGTCTTGGACGCCATCTTGCTAAGTGTCGTCGCTGGAAGCTCGGTCTAAGTGCCACAGTGTACGAATCTGCCTGTTCCTTGTATTGCTTGCTGGTGTGAAATTGAAATGAATACAAGACATGCACAAGTTGCCCAGAGGTCGTCAATCAAGGGTAGATCTAATACCGATATCATGATCAATTACCTGCACAGAGCAACCCTCAAGGAGGGCTTGGAGGTAGCTGTGAAGAAATTGGAGGCCACCAGCTTGCAGGGGGAGAAGGAGTTTCTTGCTGAGGTCGCTACACTTGGTCGCATCAAGCATAGACACCTGGTCAGTTTGCGTGGAGCTTATGTGGGTGCTCCTGGGGATCGGCAGTGGCTTCTCATTTACGACTTTGTTAATGGCGGAAACCTTGACAGTTACCTGCGGGCAGCTAGCAGCATGATGTCATCAACCACAGCGACAACGCACGAGGCCTCCAATCAGGAGATGCACCTTGCTCTTGGCGCTCAGGAACATACAGCTGAACAGCTGGCGGCAAGCGGGGTGCCAGTAGTGGAGGCAAAGTCCCTTCTCCATGATGCTGAAGAGCAAAAGCGGCGGTGGGATTTCAGCTGCAACTGGGCCACGCGGAAGCGGATTGCCATTGAGATCGCACATGGTCTAGCCTATTTGCACCACGGCTGCAGCCCGCCCATCATTCACCGGGATGTGAAGCCATCAAATGTTCTTTTAAACATCAATCTCAGAGTGCAACTGTCTGACTTTGGGCTGGCCCGGCAGATCACACTTGGCGATACTCACGTCTCTACAGGCGTGGCAGGTAGATTACCTTGCCAGTGCTACGGAACCTGGGCAGCTATACAATTATCTTGTCAATTGTACTTTCGGTGATTGATCATCACTGCCCCAGGTCTGACATTCCCAGCATATCTGTACCGTGCACCACTCACTGCGAATCATTTGCTTGATCTGGCAGGCACAGTTGGCTACCTCGCCCCGGAGTATGCCTACCAATTTAAAGTAAGCGAGAAGAGCGATGTCTACAGCTATGGCGTGGTGCTTCTCCAGCTCATAACAGGCTGTCGACCAACAGACATGGCCTTTCAAGACTATGAAGGTGGCATTGTGGGGTGGACCACGGCAAAGCTTAGGGCAGGCCACAGTGCCCAACAGATCGCTGCACCGCAACTCGTTGTACCAGAAGCATCGGCTGCCGACATATGGCAGGACATCCTGGGGGTTATAAAGGTGGGCCTGCTATGCACAGCTACAGAGCCAAGCTCGCGCCCTACTATGGCTGAGACCCTTCACCTGCTGGAGAACAAGGATGCAGTTGGGCTCAAACCCAGCCCCAACTGGCAGCTGAGTGCAAGCCCAAGCGCATACTCATCTGCTGCTGGCCCCGCCTCCCTTTCTGGTTCAAGTTTTTACAGCATCCTGCGAAGTACCTCAGAGTCTCAAAGCACCATTGATGTGAGCTTGCCATCCAACTTCAGTGAAAGAAGCATGGACAGCTCCGTCACACAAGCAGAGGTCCCATCGCGACTCTGACCTGAGATAATCATTGCAGTAAATTTATATTATGCTTTGACACAGATGACATGCAGCTCTTCAAGAGATGCATATCAAAGGAGCTCTTTGATATGCCTTCCTTTACGTGCCTTCCTTTACGATGGTAGCAACACTTGGCAGCGGCACTTTGCTGTAATCAACGTTTTTCTGTCGTAGCTAGTAAAGTCTGGGGCTTGCCCACGAGTCATGTGATGCAAACACCTGCGGCTACTACCATACAGCATTGCTCTATCTCTGCGAGCCACACAGCTGCGCATCGTGTTGCCATCTTCCATCGATTGTGAGCTGTACGAACAATGTCTCAAGCACAACTCATGACACAATCCACTTTGTATGGACTCGACGAGTACTGGTATTGGAAAACGTCATGTCGAAGCACTTCACATCTGGATCTCTAGTCGCTTCTTGACTTGGTAGAAGTGCCCGAAGATAAAGGGGCCTGTACCGGCTTATGACCTTGTCTTCTTTCTCCGCTGTCGTAATCTTATCTAGAAGCTCGTTCAGTGCACTTGCTGTGGAACAAAGTGGACAAAAGCTCCGAGGAGGAGGCAAGTGAAGAAGAGAACATATAGTCAAAGTGGAAACAGGCAGAAAGCGGAAAGAGGGAGGCGGATATATGTGCAGTTGGGGACACACCAGTCACAAGTGCTGGTGGGCTCCTTATGTGCGTGAAGTAATGTGCGTAATGTGCGTGTGCCTTAAACCCTAAACCCCAAACCCTAGACCCTAAACCCTAAACAAGGAAGAATGAGTCGACGGCAGAAGCGGTGAAAGAGGAGTAGAGAGAGAGAGAGAGAGAGAGAGAGAGAGAGAGAGAGAGAGAGAGAGAGAGAGAGAGAGAGAGAGAGAGAGAGAGAGAGAGAGAGAGAGAGAGAGAGAGAGAGAGAGAGAGAGAGAGAGAGAGAGAGAGAGAGAGAGAGAGAGAGAGAGAGAGAGAGAGAGAGAGAGAGAGAGAGAGAGAGAGAGAGAGAGAGAGAGAGAGAGAGAGAGAGAGAGAGAGAGAGAGAGAGAGAGAGAGAGAGAGAGAGAGAGAGAGAGAGAGAGAGAGAGAGAGAGAGAGAGAGAGAGAGAGAGAGAGAGAGAGAGAGAGAGAGAGAGAGAGAGAGAGAGAGAGAGAGAGAGCTGCAGCGGAGCTGCAGCCTGCGAGCCCGGCCAACGCACCGCCCTCGATCCACCCCATCCCCGAGAAGGGAGAGAGAGAGAAGGGGGTGGGGAGACGAGGAGAGCTGCAGGCGGAGCTGAAGCCTGCAAGCCCGGCCCACGCACGGCCCTCGATCCCACCCATCCCCGAGGCACTCCTGGCCGCTCGATTGGGAGGAGCCATCGCCGTCCGATAAGGCCGCCCACCGGCAAACCTCACGTTGGTTTGGCAGCATCCAAGTGACAGGCAGGCAAGGCCCAGTGCAGGTGTGACCCCCGATCCCGCCCAAAACACGGCAACCATTCGTGCGGGGCGCCCAACGGCGGGCAGAAAGGGAGGCCGCCGCTGAGGGCTCCTCTCTGAAGGCGGCAATGGGGAGGCTTCCAATAAGGAGGTCTGTGTGACTACGGCGATGCGCTTTTCGAGGGGCCCAGCTCGGCACGCTCGAGGGAGGCATTGTAATAGCTTTCTTCGTGCCAACGGGGAGGGAGGAGGAGAGGAGCCGATCGGGCGAGGCGCCCTGGGTCCTTCGCCCGGGCGCACGGGGAGGGGGGGGGTNCGCCATCGCCGCGCTCCCGGGCGCCCGCGGCGAGGTTCGCCATCTCCTGGCCGCTGCCGCCTCCTCCTTTGCCGCCGCCGCCGCCGGAGGCGCCGGTAATGCCGGCGTTGACCGCGTCCTTGGCGGCGGCGCGGGCAGTGCACGCTGGAGAACGTGCTGGTGTGCTCCACGGCGGCGGGCGAGGACATCCTCAACGAGGCGCTGTACACGGTGCAGCCGGCGTGCTGCGCCGCCGTCCGCGCCAACACCCGCCCCGACAAGTGCCGCTGCATTCCCTGGTTCCCCCGCGCGGTAATCCGCCGCCATCGCTCTGACGAGCCATCAGCCTGCGCCTTCCTGGCCGCTAGATTGATATACTTGAATTACTACAACAACAGATCAGGCAAGTTTCTGCCATGTACTTCTGTACATCAATCTGTCCAAAGTACTGCCAACTAGAGCTTTTGCAAGTCTCTGGTATATGCAGTGTGTACGTTTCTTCTAGTTGCTGTATATGGCGCTATTGTGTCGACTATGCAAAAGACCACTCGAGTTTAGAGGCAGGATGTTTTCAGCCAAACAAAGGAGAACATCCAATAACTGCTGAGAAGTCACGTTGAAAAGCCTTCCTCTAGTAGCTCAGCGGTCGGAGCAAATGGCTGTTCTTTCATTGTGCGGCTAATGAAAGAGGGGCTGACGGCCTGCGCGCCCTCTGCACTTCCGGCCGCGCCGTCGCAGATGGCTGCCGCCGAGGGCTTGCCGCTGGCCACCACGTTGACGACCATCGCCAGCTGCAACATCTCCTTCCTCTCGCTCTACGTCTACGGAACGCCGTCCTGCCCTCCGCGTCAGTTCCCTCTTTCTCCCTCACCTGCTGGTGGCGTACGGGCTCGTCAATAGCCGTCTGGTATTCGGGCATCACTTAGCAACCTCTACGTGCTGACTCGTGCATACTGAGAGGGTCAGCTTGGCAGCAGGTGATGTACATCTGTCAGTTATTTGGCCACTCAGGCCCTCCATTACTCAATTCACCCTCCACTTCCTCTCCCGTCCTATTACACGAAGAACTAAGGCTGCGCTTGCAGCTCTGCGAACCCTCGCTTCCTGTGGCGACGCTCCGGTGCCGGCGTCTGACCGTGACCTGCTGGGGCTCTGGCTGGCGTGCATTGCGATGCAGCGTCGAACCGCACGGCCCCGGAGGTCGCATCCACACCCGGCCTCCGCGCGGAGCGCGATGCGCTGCTGCGCGTCAAGGCGGCGCTGGCGGACCCGCAGGGCAACCTCAGCACTGGGCTGCCAGCGCGCCCACTCCATGCAGCTGGAGCGGCGTGACGTGCGGCGCGGCGGCGGGCCGGGCCGGCGCCGCCGTGGTCAAGCTGGACCTCATGGACATGGGGTTGGCGGGGGAGCTGCCGGCAGCCGCCGGCCTGGGCGACCTCGGCGAACTCGTGCGCCTCTACCTGTCGCGGAACGCTCTGACAGGAGCCATCCCCGGTGGCGAGCTCGCGCGGCTGCGCCACCTGCAGGTCCTGCACCTCGACGGCAACAACTTCACGGGGCCGCTGCCCGACGAGCTGGGCGACTGCCAGAGCCTCCGGGTGCTCGATGTCAACTCCAACCCCCGCTTGACGGGCGCCGTGCCATCGTCGCTCGGCCGCCTCAAGCGCCTCTACTTTCTCTACCTCTCCCACAGTGGCCTGAGCGGGCCGCTGCCACCGGAGCTCGGCAACGCCACAGCGCTCACGACCCTTGACGTCGAGCTTTTGCCGCCCAGCCTCACGGGGCCCATCCCGGCAGAGCTCGGCCAGCTCAGCCGCCTGCGCACCCTGCGCCTGCGCTACAATTCGCTCACAGGGCCCATCCCAGCGATGCTCGCCAATTGCAGCAAGCTCGTCGTGCTTGCGCTCGCCGGCAACCGGCTCACGGGTATCATCCCGCCAGAGCTCGGCCGCTTGCAGAAGCTCGGCTACTTGCACCTCTCGGACAACCCGCTCACTGGCACGCTCCCCGACGAGCTCGGCAATCTCACGTCGGTGTCCTGGCTCGCCATTGCCCGCACCAACATCTCCGGGCGCATCCCGGCCAGCCTCAGCCGCCTGCCGCTGCTCCACAACCTCGTTGTGGCAGGCAACCAGGTGTCAGGTGGCATCCCAGCGGAGCTCGGCCGGTGCAAATATCTTGAGAGCATCCACGCCCAGTGTAACCAGTAAGGCTCATTTGACTCACTCCGCTCAAGCTTTCCTGCCCTGGAGCATGACTGTGGCTGAACCCCTCTGCAGCGGACTCAATGCACGAGCATGAGTGACGCAGGCTGGACGGGACGCTGCCCAAGGAGCTCGGTGATGTACGGACACTGCTGACTATCGAGCTGCGTGGCAACATGCTGACGGGCACGATTCCGCCGGAGATAGCACGGGCTTCCAAGCTGCATATACTCTCCCTCTCTGGCAACCAGCTAAGTGGCGGCATCCCGCCCGAGTTGGGGCGGCTTGCCAACCTGACACGACTGCAGCTCGCCAGTAATCGCCTCAGCGGTGTCATCCCCCCCAGCCTTGGAAACTGCTCCAACCTCTACCAACTCAACGTCAGCAGCAACGGGTGAGCGACCAATGTTGCTGCTGCCACCAGGACCACTGACATTGGCGCAACCAAAACTAGCGCCCTCAAGAGTTGCTGCAGCCAAAAATCCAAGCAAGGTGGGCCCATTTTGCTGGCTCGGCCCCATCGGATATCATCGTTCTAACTAGCATAAGGTGTGGTGGCTCTGGTGGAGCGAGCAGTCTTACGGGGCCCATCCCGCAGGAGCTCAGCGGCATCCGAGCCAGCCCAGTGACAGAGGAGTTCTACTTCCCAGGCCTCAACCAGCCACTGGTCACCAAGCTGCAGTACATTGACATCAGCAACAACCGGCTGACTGGGCAGCTACCACCAAGCCTCGGGCGCCTGGCAGGCATGCAGGCTTTCTATTTTGGTGGCAACGGGCTTCAAGGTGGCATCCCGCCGTCCTTCCTCAACTGCTCCCGGCTGCAGCAGCTAAACCTCTCTGGCAATCGCTTCAGCGGGCCCCTGTGGCCAGGCCTCGGCATGCTCAGCAACCTCACGGCCATCGTCCTGTCCGGCAACGGCTTCAATGGCAGCATACCACGGGAATTACGACACGTGCTAGGCTTGCAGATCCTGGACCTGGCATACAACCGCTTCTCAAGCAGCATACCTCCAGAATTTGGCGAGTTGACGAGTGTGACGGACTTCACGCTGGCCGGCAATGGCCTCCAGGGCCCTATCCCGCCAGAGCTCGGGCTCATGAGCAGCTTACAGAGCCTTGACCTGAGCAGCAATGAGGTGTGCCAAACACGTTCGCTGAGTCCGGCTGTCAGAGACCACTTCTTCGAGTGACTTTCACTTAGAGAATCTGGGCTTCAGTTCTGAATCTCAATCCATCTCTAGTTCAGACTAGAGTCAGAGATTACGCATCACAGACAACTTTTTCTTGATGCCAGAATGCCTGCTCCTGCTTTGCACAGCTGAACAGCACCATCCCTCAGGAGCTTGCTGATGTACACGTCCAGAATCTGAATCTCAGCCAGAACATGCTCAGCGGTAGCCTGCCAGACAGCCTGGGCAAGCAGCAGGTCCTCCAGTCCCTGGACGTGTCCAATAACAACCTCTCCGGACCGGTGCCGGCGTCATACTCGTTGCTTCCCATGCTGCGCTTCTTCAATGCCTCCTACAATGACCTGAGCGGGGCCTTGCCCAACTCAGGCTCGGCCGCGCTGCGGAATCCTGATGCCTACCTAGGCAATGCCAATTTATGTGGCATTGGTGCGACCTGCGCATCGTCACCGCCAGGCAACAGCGGGCGTCACCTAGGGCTTATGATTGGGTGTTTTCTGGGCGGTGCTGCGGCAGTCATCGGTGGCCTCCTCCTCTTTTGCTGGATTGCTTTTCGGCCTAGCAGTGGCAGGGAGACGA
The DNA here is from genome assembly GCA_009602725.1 of Spirogloea muscicola. Taxonomy (NCBI): domain Eukaryota; kingdom Viridiplantae; phylum Streptophyta; class Zygnematophyceae; order Spirogloeales; family Spirogloeaceae; genus Spirogloea; species Spirogloea muscicola. The sequence continues at coordinate 31,491 of WELB01000416.1, forward strand.
TCTTGTCCTATGAGACGGCAACGACTGCGTCTGAAAATCCGAAGAAGCCTGGCTTTTCCAGCGAGAGTGGGCATTTCATTGTCTACCATAAGTCAGAGAGCAGCTTTACACTCGAAGACATCCTTGAGGCTACCAACAATTTCAGCAGGGAGCACGCCGTCGGCGTCGGCGGTTTTGGCACTGTCTACAAGTACCCCAGCCATAGCCCTAGGCCTTGCCTAAAGAGACACATCAAGTAGAATGCTAGACTCTTGATGTTGTCGTCTACTCCTGGTCAGCTTGACATGTAACCTGCATAAGGGGCTCCATGCGGAAGAACACTTCAAAAGAACTTCACCCACGGCTCATTGGTGACATGATGGCTGCTGTCTGATGCAGGGCGGTTTTGAAGGACGGAACGGAACTGGCTGTGAAGAAGATGGCTTGCACCAGCCTGCAAGGAGAGAAGGAGTTCTTAGCCGAGGTTGCGACCCTGGGGCGCATCAAGCATCGCCACCTGGCCAGTCTGCGAGGCGCATACGCTGGGGCCGTGGGAGCTCGGGAGTGGCTGCTCATATACAGCTTCGTAAGGGGCGGCAACCTGGATAATTACTTGAGATATAGTAGCTCCGTCACCTCACAAGGGGGCAGCTCTGAAGCAGCCAATCTTGAAGGGGGCCAGAAAGGTCCCCTGCATATTGTTGCAGAGCTTGCAGTTGAGGAGGTCTGCATCAAAGATAGCGGAGATATGAGGAGAACATCATTAGCTGGTGTCGTGGACGCCAACCAGCAGGAACGGCGGCAGAGGTTCCGCACGGATTGGCCCACACGGAAGAGGATTGCACTCGAGGCGGCTCATGGACTTGCCTATTTGCACCATGGCTGCAGACCATCGATTATACACCGTGATGTGAAGCCGTCCAACATTCTCTTGGATCTGCAGCTTTCAGTTCAGGTGTCCGATTTTGGATTGGCCAAGATAGTCAATCCTGGTGATACCCATGTATCAACTGCAGTTGCCGGTCAGCGCCCACTTCCCCTAAAAGCATGCAGCCCACAATATAGCAACCCTTCAACCCTTCTCAGACTGCAGAGCACAGAATGAGAACCCTATTGTCTTGCTCCCAAGGCGACAATGACAGGGAGACAACTATAGTCTCTGCTTTCACATGAGCTCTGTCCTACTTACTGTCTCATTGCTTTTGACTTCTAGCTGAATGTGCCTCTTGTCTTCAACATGTCCCCAGGAACTGTGGGCTATTTGGCTCCCGAATATGCATATCTCTCCAGAGTCAGCGAGAAAAGCGATGTCTACAGCTACGGGGTGGTGTTGCTGCAGCTCATTACTGGGCGACGTCCTACCGATTCCGCCTTTCAGGACTACGAGGGTGGCATTGTAGGATACACTGGCGCTGCACTTCAAGCAGGCCAAACAATACAGCACATTGCTGCGCCCCAATTAAGTATACCTGAAGAATCTTCTGAACAGACCTGACAAGATATCTTGGCGGCCTTGAAGGTGAGCCTCATCTGCACTGCCCGAGAACCGAGTGCGCGGCCCACCATGGCTGAGGTGATCCATCTATTGGACAACCTCCACTCAGTATCAGGCAGTGCAGGGCTGAGTACTGACTGGAAGCTGAATGGCAGCGTCACCTCAAAGTCAGAAACTCAATCCTTTGGTGATCTAACCTCAGTGTCCAGTCACAGCTCATATAGCAATCCAAGTGCACACTCTCTACCTCAGTCTTCTGGAGGGATGTCCTCTGACATTGCTCCGGACAGTGCTAATTAAAGCATATGATTATAAGCCAGAATTCACAAGGCTCTGATGCACGATGACAAGGTATGTGTACAAACAAAGCGTGTGGAAGTCTTCGGGTTGCAGGTAATGCCTCAGTATTTAGCTACATGCAATGCATAGCATGTGTGGTGGAGACAACATCTTCAACACACACCCTGCTCTCACTGGAAAGCCAAAGCTGCATCATGGTGATGCGCTTTTAAGTTCTACATATGTCAAACTTGTCTTCGACATTTGATACAGCGTGACTCAAGTACCAACGACCCATCCGCCCCTTTTGCACCTACTGAAGCCATGAGTGGAATCGGGGACTGAAGGGGGGGGTTTGGAGATCTACAGCTTTGTGCCATGCTACTTCGCATGCCTGTGACATTCATCCTTCGGACTGCTATATCAGTGACATAGTAGAGTCGAACAAAGGAAGTGGCAGTAAAGGAGGTCAGAGGGGGAAGGAGAAAGTCTACTCAGTCGCCTATTAATTGCCATGCAGCAGTGTTGCAGTGAGTACGTCACTACTGATACAATTAGCTACTATCTGCATAACAAAGCCAGCTGGCAGTGTTAGTCACCTTGACTACAAGATTCAAGGACTCTCCAGTCCACGCGATTCGTTCAACTTGTCGTGGGCCGGGTCATTCCTTAGTGTAGCGTTCGGTCCCTAACAGGCAGCTTAGAGCCGGATGCGTCCTTCTTATGATTGAGTGCTTGGTGATCCGGGGCACAACCACCCGCCACGAGGAAGCGCTCCGGCACAGCGGAAGACTTGCCCTGGGGCGCTGCCGCCAGGTAGCGGCTCCACCTCCTGGGCACGCGCTGCAGACTTGCCCCTGGCGGAACGCCGCCAAGGTCTCCGCAGCAGAGCCGGCAACGAGCCGCGCGCGGCAGCGGTCTACAGCAGCAGGCAGCCGCAGGGTTGCGCCTCTGTCAAAGCTTCACAGAGTCCCCGGCCTCCGGTCGGGCTCTCTCTGCTCCGTGGCATAGTGCTCCCCGTGCCACCCTCCCTCCAGGGTGTCTGGGGAGCCACGAGCTGTTCCCAGCAGGCGCCATGGCGCCGAGCATGGCCGCGGCAGAGCATGCCGCCAAGCATGGCCGAGGCCGGCATGGCTGAGCAAGGCCGCCGGGGGCGTCCGGGCCCACGCATGCCGCCGAGCTTGTCTGGGCCGAGCATGACGGGAGCGTGCGAGGCCACCCCGACGAGCCTGGACGGGACGACAACAGCACGAGTGCCAGGACGGCTCGTTCCGTCCAGCAGGAACGGCCAAATGAGTACCATGTAAGCGTTGACAACACTGTTTGGCGCTCACAAATTTGAGAACGTGACACAACTGATGAGAGCATCCACACTGTACGAACCCAATCATCTGGCTGCTCCTAATGTTGATCCTGTCGATCACGTTCAGCAGCCTCCGCTTCTTCTTTCCTCCACTCAGAGCCTCAACTGGACGTTTCCCTTTGCTCCGGAGGGGCAAAAGAGGACCAGCAAGTCGCCCTCGTTTCGACGGTTCGGACGCCGCTCGAGAAAGAAGAGCTGCAGGCGGAGCTGCAGCCTGGGATGAGCCCGGCCCACGCACCGCCCTCGATCCGCCCGCATCCCCGAGGCGCTCCTGGCCGCCCGATGGGAGGAGCCTCAGCCGTCCGATTACGCCGGCCCCCATCCACGTGGGTTTGGCAGCATCTCAATCGGGCGGCGGGCAAGCCCATTGCAGGAGCGGCCCCCGATCCGCCGGAGATATGGCAGCCGTTCGTGCGGGTCGCAGGTGCGGCGGCGGAAAGGGAGGCCGCCGGTAAGGGCCCCCCTCCTTGGCGGCGGCCATGGGGAGGCGTCGGATAAGCAGATCGATCCGACCGCGGCGAGGCGCTTTCTGAGAAGCTCGGATCGGCAGGCCCGAGGGAGGCGCTGGTAACAGCTTTTCGTGTCCGTGGGGAGGGGGGAGGAGGGGGGGCCGGTGGGGCGAGGCGCCCATGGGATTATTTATGCCCGGGCCCACGGGGGGGCTGGGAGGCGGTGGGCCTACGAGCTAGCGGTTCCCGCCGCCGCTGCCGCCGCCGCCGGAGCCGCCGCGGAATCCGGCGCGGCGCGCGGCGGCCATGGCGCTGCTCCTGGCTCTNGCCGCCGCCACCAACGCTGCCGCCGCCGACGCTGCCGCCACCGCTGCCGCCGCCGCCACCGCCGGTGATGCCGTCCTTGCCGCCGCCCTTGACGGCGTCCGTGGCGACGGCGCGGGCAGTGCACGCTGGAGAACGTGCTGCTGTGCTCCACGGCGGGCGGCGAGGACATCCTCAACGAGGTGCTGTACACCGTGCAGCCGGCGTGCTGCGCCGCCATCATCGCCAATGCCCGGCCCGACAAGTGCCGCTGCAACCCGTGGATCCTCCGCGAGGTGATCCGCCGCCATTGCCCTGACGAGCCGTTAGCCTGCGCCTGTAAACACACCGCCTTCAATCACCTCGCTCTAAATACATCCGCGATGTGTTCGTAGTATATCCAAGAAGAGGTCTGGCAAGTTTCTGCTATACACAGCGATGGGTCTAGTGTACTTTCAACAAGAGGTTTTGCGAGTTTCTGCTATACACGTTAAAGACACTTCCGTGAGTAGCTATGATTGGCGCTATTTATTGCATTACCTATGCATGAGACCACTCGAGTTAAGAGACAGGATGGTTTTCAGCAAAACACGGTGAACTGTCTCCAAGAACTGTCAATCAAATACGTTACAACCCCTATCTCTAGTAGCTCAGCGGTTAGAGCAAATGGCTGTTCTTGCTTCTTTCACTGTGCGGCTAGTGGAAGAGCGGCTGACGGCCTGCGCGCCCACTGCGCTTCCGGCCGCGCCGTCGCAGATGACCGCCGCCGAGGGCTTGCCGCAGGCCACCACGCTGGGCGCCATCGCCAGCTGCAACATCCCCTTCCTCTCGCTCGGCATATACGGCACGCCGTCCTGCCCACCCCGTCAGTGCCCCCTGTCTCCCTCTCCCCTCAGCTCATCTGACTTTCTACTGCTGACACGAGGGTACTAAGAGCGCCCTGCCTGCCTAGCCAGTGGCTCACTATATAGTCATGAAGCACCCTCTGTGTGCACTTGACTGGCATTTGCAGCCGCTCTACTGATATCAGCACCCGCAGTCTTCCTTTTCTCGTCCTACACGAAGAACTAATGCTGCGCTTGCGACTCTGCGCATCCTCGCTTCCTGTGGCGACGCTTTGGTTTGCCGGCGTCTGACCGGGACCTGCTGGGGCTCTGGCCGGCGTGCATTGTGGTGCAGCGTCGAACCGCACGGCCCCTGAGGTCACATCCACGCCCGGCCTCCGTGCGGAGCGCGATGCGCTGCTGCGCGTCAAGGGGGCGCTGGCGGACCCGCAGGGCAACCTCAGCGACTGGGCTGCCAGCGCGCCCACTCCATGCAGCTGGAGCGGCGTGACGTGCGGCGCGGCGGCGGGCCGGGCAGGCGCCGCCGTGGTCAAGCTGGACCTCATGGACATGAAGCTGGCCGGGGAGCTGCCAGCAGCCGCCGGCCTGGGCGATCTTGGCGAGCTCGTGCGCCTCTACCTGTCGCGGAACGCTCTGACAGGAGCCATCCCCGGCGGCGAGCTCGCGCGGCTGCGCCGCCTCCAGGTCCTGCACCTCGACGGCAACAACTTCACGGGGCCGCTGCCCGACGAGCTGGGCGACTGCCAGAGCCTCCGGGTGCTCGACGTCAACTCCAACGCCCGCTTGACAGGCGCCGTGCCATCGTCGCTCGGCCGCCTCAAGCGCCTCTACTTTCTCTACCTCTCCCACAGTGGCCTGAGCGGGCCGCTGCCACCGGAGCTCGGCAATGCCACAGCGCTCACGACCCTTGACGTCGAGCTTCTGTCGCCCGGCCTCACGGGGCCCATCCCGGCAGAGCTCGGCCAGCTCAGCCGCCTGCGCACCCTGCGCCTGCGCTACAACTCGCTCACAGGGCCCATCCCGGCAACGCTCGCCAATTGCAGCGAGCTCGTCTCGCTTGCGCTCGCTGGCAACCGGCTCACCGGTGTCATCCCGCCAGAGCTCGGCCGCTTGCAAAAGCTCGGCTACTTGCACCTCTCGGACAACCCGCTCACTGGCACGCTCCCCGATGAGCTCGGCAATCTCACGTCGGTGTCCTGGCTCGCCATTGCCCGCACCAACATCTCCGGGCGCATCCCGGCCAGCCTCAGCCGCCTGCCGCTGCTCCACAACCTCATCGTGGGAGGCAACCAGCTGTCAGGTGGCATCCCAGCGGAGCTAGGCCGCTGCAAGTCTCTTGAGAGCATTCACGCTCAAAATAATCGGTAAGGCTCACTTGACCGCTCAGCTCAAGCCATCCTGCCCTGGAGCATGATTGTGGCTGACGTCCCTCTGCGGCCGACTCAAAGCACGAGCATGAGTGACGCAGGCTGGACGGGACGCTGCCCAAGGAGCTCGGTGATGTACGGACGCTGCTGACGATCGAGCTGCGTGGCAACATGCTGACGGGCACGATTCCGCCGGAGATAGCACGGGCTTCCAAGCTGCATATACTCTCCCTCTCTGGCAACAAGCTAAGTGGCGGCATCCCGCCCGAGTTGGGGCAGCTTGTCAACCTGACACGACTGCACCTCGCCGGCAACCGCCTCAGTGGTGTCATCCCCCCCAGCCTTGGAAACTGCTCGAACCTCTTCCAACTCAACGTCAGCAGCAACCGGTGAGCGATCAATGTTGCTGCTGCCACTAGGACCACTGGCAGTGGCGCAACTAAAACTAGCACCCTCCAGAGTTGCTGCAGCCATAACAAGTCAAGTGGGCCCCATCTTTGCTGGCTCGGTGCCGTCGGACATCGTCGTTCTGACTAGAATATGGCATGGTGCCTCTGGTGGAGCGAGCAGTATTACGGGGCCCATACCGCAGGAGCTCAGCGGCATCCGGGCCAGCCCGGTGACAGAGGAGTTCTACATCCCGGGCTTCGACCAGCCACTGGTCACCAAGCTGCAGTACATTGACTTCAGCAACAACCGGCTGACTGGGCAGCTACCACCAAGCCTCGGGCGCCTGGCAGGCATGCAGGCTTTCTACTTTAGTGGCAACCGGCTTCAAGGTGGCATCCCGTCGTCCTTCGTCAACTGCTCCCGGCTGCAGCAGCTGGACCTCTCTAGCAACAGCTTCAGCGGGCACCTGTGGCCAGGCCTCGGCATGCTCACAAACCTCACGGCCGTCGTCCTGTTCAGCAACGGCTTCAATGGCAGCATACCAAGGCAACTGCGACACATGCAAGGCTTGCAGATCCTGGACCTGGCATACAACCGCTTCTCAGGCAGCATACCTCCAGAGTTTGGCGAGCTGACAAGTGTGACGGACTTCACGCTGGCAGGCAATGGCCTCCAGGGCCCCATCCCGCCAGAGCTGGGGCTCATGAGCAGCTTACAGAGCCTTGACCTGAGCAGCAACGAGGTGTGCCAAACACGTTCGCCGAGTCCGGCTGCCAGAGACCTCTTCTTTGAGTGACGTCCATTCAGAGAATCTGGGCTTCAGTTCTGCACCACAATGCATCTCTGCCGCGGACTAGAGTCAGAGAACACGCATCACAGACAACTTTTTCTGATGCCAGATTGCCTGCTCCTAATTTGCACAGCTGACCAGCACCATCCCTCAGGAGCTTGCTGATGTACACGTCCAGAATCTGAATCTCAGCCACAACATGCTCAGCGGCAGCCTGCCAGACAGCCTGGGCAAGCAGCAGGTCCTCCAGTCCCTGGACGTGTCCTATAATAACCTCTCCGGACCGGTGCCGGCGTCGTACTCGTCGCTCCCCATGCTGCGCTTCTTCAATGCCTCCTACAATAATCTGAGTGGCGCCTTGCCCAACTCAGGCTCGGCCGCGCTGCTGAATCCTGATGCCTACCTAGGCAATGCCAATTTATGCGGCACTGGTGCGACCTGCGCATCGTCTCCGTCAGGCCACAGTGAGCGTCACCTAGGGCTTATAATCGGGTGTTCAGTGGGCGGTGCTGCGGCAGTCATTGGGGGCCTCCTTCTCTTTTGCTGGATTGCTTTTCGGCCTAGGAATGGCAAGCAAACGATCATGTCCTATCAGTCGGCTACAATTGACGCAGAGAATCAGAAGAAGCCTGGGCTTTCCAGCGAGAGTGGGCATCTGATAGTCTATCACAAGTCAGATAGCAGCTTCACACTTGAAGACATCCTTGAGGCTACCAACAACTTTGACAGGGAACACGCCGTTGGCGTCGGCGGTTTTGGCACTGTCTACAAGTACACCCGCCACAGCCCTAGGCCTTGCCTAGGGAAAAATCAACTAGAATGCTGGACTCTAGATGTTGTCCTCTACTCCTGGTCAGCTTGACATGCAACCTGCATGCATAAGGGGCTCCATGCGGAAGAACACTTTCAAAGAATGTTACCCGCTGCTCATTGATGATAGGATGGCTGCTGTCTGATGCAGGGCGGTTTTGAAGGACGGCACGGAACTGGCTGTGAAGAAGATGGCTTGCACCAGCCTGCAAGGAGAGAAGGAGTTCTTAGCCGAGGTTGCGACCTTGGGGCGCATCAAGCATCGCCACCTGGCCAGCCTGCGAGGCGCGTACGCTGGGGCCGTGGGAGCTCGGGAGTGGCTGCTCATATACAATTTCGTAAGGGGCGGCAACCTGGAGAGTTACTTGAGAGATAGTAGTAGCTCTGTCACCTCACAAGCAGGCAGCTCTGAAGCAGCCAGTCATGAAAGGGGCCACACTGGTCCTCCGCATACTCTTGCAGAGCTTGGAGCTGAAAATGTCTGCATGGCAGACAGCGGAGAAATGAGGATAAAATCGTCAGTGAGTGGCTTTGACCCCGACGAACAGGAACGGCGGCAAAGGTTCCGCACTGACTGGCCCACAAGGAAGAGGATTGCACTCGAGGCGGCTCATGGACTTGCCTATTTGCACCATGGCTGCAGGCCATCAATCATACACCGTGATGTGAAGCCGTCCAACATTCTCCTGGATCTGCAGCTTTCAGCTCAGGTGTCCGATTTTGGATTGGCCAAGATAGTTAATCCTGGTGATACCCATGTATCGACTGCAGTTGCCGGTCAGTGCTCATTTCCCTCAACAGCATGCAGCCCACAAATCAGCAATCCTTCAAGCCTTTCTTAGATTGCTGACCACAAATGAGGATCCTTCTTATATTGCTGTCCAGGCGACAACCACAGGGAGACGGCCATAGCCGTCTCTGCTTTCACATGAGCTCTGTCGTACTTGCTGTCTCATTGCTTTTGACCTTTAGCTGAATGTGCCTCTTGTCTTGAACAGGAACTGTGGGCTATTTGGCTCCCGAATATGCATACCTCTCCAGAGTCAGCGAGAAGAGCGACGTCTACAGCTATGGGGTGGTGCTGCTGCAGCTCATTACGGGGCGACGTCCTACCGATTCCATCTTTCAGGACTACGAGGGTGGCATTGTAGGTTACACTGGCGCTGCACTTCAAGCAGGCCAAAGTATACAGCAGATTGCTGCGCCCCAATTTAGAATACCTGAAGACTCTGCTGAACAGACCTGGCAAGACATTTTGGCGGCCTTGAAGGTGGGCCTCATCTGCACTGCCCGCGAACCGAGTGCGCGGCCCACCATGACTGAGGTGATTCATCTACTGGACAGCCACCTATTATCAGGCATTTCAGGATTGAGCACTGACTGGCAGCTGAACAGCAGCGTCACCTCAAAGTCAGAAACTCAATCCTTTAGTGGTCTAACCTCAATGTCCAGTAGCTCATTTAGCATTCCAAGTGCACACTCTCTACCTCAGTCTGCTGGAGGGATGTCCTCTGACATTGCTCCGGACAGTGCTCATCACAGCATGTAATAACATGATTGAATAGTCAATTCTAGTCAGAGTTGACTAAATCGATCAGTTGTGACTGTGAGTCAAATTTGACTAGGTTCTTGACTGATGCATGATGTCAAGGTTTGTGTACAACAAAGCTTGTGGAAGTCTTTGGGTAGCAGGTGATGCCTCGCCATTTAGCTACATCCAATGCCAAATATATGTGTTGAAGACAAAATCTTCATAGCACACCCTGTTCTCCCTAGAAAAGCCAAAGCTGTCCATCATGGTGGTGCGCATTCAAGTTCTACATGTGTCAAACTTGACCTTAACATCAAATACATCGCGCGTCCAAAATCTACCACCCATCCGGCCCTTTTGCACCCACTGAAGCCATGAGTGGATATGGGGACTGGGGAAGGGGTTTCGGAGATCCATAGGTTTGTGCCAAGCTGCTTTGTATGCTTGTGAAATGCCTCCTTCGGATTGGCAAAATTTTGACATAGTAGAGTTGAACAAAGGAGGTGGCAGTGGGGGAGGTGGGGGAGGTGCCCGGCTTCAACGCCGCCGGGTCGCTCGCCCAGGTCTTTCGCAAGCGCTTGGCGGTATCGTTCCAGCGATCCCTTGCCCACGCTGTCCACACTCGCGCAGGACGCGCTCTGGCCGCGGCCTCCGGGTCTCGGCGGAGTGCC
>WELB01000417.1:24036-40834 GCA_009602725.1 Spirogloea muscicola
GCCTTGCAGCGAGCGGCCTTCGAGGCAGCGTGGCCGGCCCGCGAGGCAGAGAGCCCCAGGTTGGAGCGGTCGACCACATCGGTGGTGACTACATCGGCTATGATCCGCGCGCCACCTCCCGGCGTGGACGCCACCAGGTCCACACGACGCGTATGGTGTCCGTCAGCCCTCTCGAGGATGGGCATGACCGAGGCGTTCTCCATCGCTACCGTGTAGCCCGCCTCCTGAAAGATCCCGAACATAGCATCACGCAAGAGGTCGTGCGCAGCTGTTCGTTCGCCTCCAGTGGCGCAGCGGAGGTGATGCGCCGCCAGCTCCGCCGGGTCCGTCGACCACCGAAGGATCGGAGGACGGCGGCCCGCTCCTCATCGCGAGATACGCGCCGCATTTCGCGGCGCACGCGGCGGCAGCTTCCCGCGGCGGGGACACAGCCGGAGTTTCGCGCTTGCCACATCGTCGGATCACATGCATCGACGGCTCCTAGACGTGGCTACGTCTGGCCCTCAGATTTATGATCGGACGGTGACGGGGGGCTGCGTCTTACCACGTGAACCTCCAGCCCTCCTGTTGAAGTCACGTGGGCTGAAGGAGGTGGGAAAGGGGATGGCAAATGGAGCTTTTCCAATTTACAGCAATGGCTGTGAGAGGCCATTTTGTGCAAGGTCTGAGATGGCCGAAAGACATGGCTCGCCCATCAAGAAGAGGGGCTGGCAGAGGTCAGCCCAGACAGAATGGACAAAATCCAAAGAGCCAAAGAAGGTGCCGAAAAAGAAAACTACACAGCTAGACACCAGACATCGCAGGAGGGAAGCTTCGTACCCACAAGTGGGCAGCAGCAAGTCCGAGTGACTCCGAAGGGCGCAAGAAGTCATAAGAGATGTTGTTGATTATCCTATATGGTCCTTCGCATGGAGAAAATGGCTCGCCCATAGAAGTGAGAGAATGAGGGAACGGGGAAGGAAGACTCTTACGGTAGAGGCGATGGCTGTAATTGGCCGGCCCCGACAATGGATGAGAAGAGTTCGAAAGAGCCACAGAAGTACTAAAAGTACACTGCAACTCCAGTGGCCACGATGGGGCTCTCGCAAGAGAAGCAGCTCTGCCAATGGGCACCACTGAGCGTCTCTAAACGGCCGCGGGGTGCTCGTTTACCACAGGGGCCAAGTGCTGTGAAAAGCCAGCCCGAAAGAAGCCAGCTCTGCGGCAGCTCAATAGCGAATGTTGAGCACCAGTGGCCACTTGAGTCGCAGTATGCTTTTCTGGCCCCTCTGAAGTTTGTCCATACTCTCTGCTAGGCTGGCCAGTCGCAACCATCGCTCTCTACTGAAAGAGTCTTTCTTTCTCCTGCAAAAACAAGGACAAGGGCCGGAGGAAAGGAAGTGGAGTGTGTATTATATGATGGAGGGCCTGTGGCCAGATACGAAGGCAAGCACATTGACGAATGTACAGCACCTGCTGCTAAGCTGACCCGCTCAGTAACCACGAGTCAGCACGTGGAGGTCGACAACCGATGGGAGGGGGGAGGTGCTGGTCGGGAGCTGGGGCCCAGCTGCAGTTGAGTAAGGAGGCGAGGCCGAGCTCGCCTCAGCCGCCGCCGCCGCCGCCGCCGCCGCCGCCGCCGAGGAGCCCTCGCCTTGCTCGCAGCCCGCACGGCATGTCAAGCCCGCAGAACCCACTTCACAGGTCCGCCGCCCACGATCCTCCTCAACTCGCCCGCGGCGGCGATAGCTTGCTACAAGCTGTCGGGTCCTCCGGCTCCGTGTGCACCGTCGTCTCTAGAGCTGGAACGCTGCAAAACCAATGAGGCTCGGCGACGTTGCCCGAGCGAGCCCGCATTGGTGGGCTGCCCACCATCAAAGTTGCTTGAGCGCTGCCGAGCTGCGCAGAGATGATCGTGGGCGAGGGGGTGCCTGGTTGACGACGGAGGTGGATCACCTGATGGCTACTGGGGACCCAATGTTGGGGACCCAATGTTGGGGCGCCGACTCTGCATAGCAGCTCTGGCCTCAGCCCGAGCCGAGCTGCGCGAGTCCGCTCGCTAAGCCAGGGGCTGCCGGGAGCTGCCACTCTTTGGGAGGCCCGCGCCGTCAGTGCTCGACTCCATGGCGAGCTTCACGCGGTCGCCGCCAGCTCCCCCTCTTTCTGTGCGCCCCTGCAACGATGAGCTCCTTGAGTAACAGTGGCCCTGGCCGGCAATGCTGGTGAAGCGCACCTTGGCTATTGACGGCTCAAAAGCCAGTGAGTGCAGCAGCACCTGCCACCTTGACACTGTGTCCTCCGGCACTTCAGGAGCTGCAAGCTCGGCTTGAGGGAGAGGGCGTCAAGTATGCAATAGCCAGCTTCGTCGACATCCATGGCATCTGCAAGGGCAAGGTGAGCATTTGGAGGCAACTGGATAGCCGCGAGCCGAGGGCTCGTGAGAAAGTGTCAGCTCAACAATGGCGAGGCAGACTGGAAAGTATATTTCAGTCACTGAAACTGCCTACAATGTGTCAATTACAATTGACAATGGTTACCATAGCTCCCGCAGCTGCGTCCTGCACGCAAGCACGCCTCAGAATGAATGCCACACAATGACTTGAAAGGAGCTTGGGAGTCCTGACCAGTACTTGATCCACCTCTTGGTCAGAAAGTGGCTGACCTCTTCCGGGTGACGCAGGTGGTGCCCCTTAGCCACATGGAGGGTATGTTCGGAGGCTCCGAGCTCTTCACGGGCGCAGCGCTTGACGGCGTGCCGCAGGAGGTGTGCGATGACGAGATCGCGACCATGCCTGATGCCGCTGGGTGAGCCTCTGTGGCTTGCCTATCTGGGTGATCTGCTTCAACCAGCACTTTGTCACACCAAAGACTCACTTGTGGCTGCAAAAAGACTTCAATGCTGTCTTGATGTATGTAGTCTATTACTTAGTGATCTTTCTTCCTTGCAACCTTTGTTGTGGTGCTCAACTATGTCATTGCCTCACACCCTCCATTATTGTGTTTACCTGCAAGAATTTCAGCAGCTGCACAAGTGTATCCTAGGGCAGATCATTACGCAGCTCAGCAGATACCTGCACAACAGTATGCAGCAATGCAGGGCAATTCAGGCACGCTCTAGTACCAAGCAATAAGCACTTTGACAGCTCAGCTTGTGAGAATAGCAGTTTGGATATTTCCATTGCAGGTGCACTGTCGTACCATGGAAAAGAGAAGTGGTGTGGTTTCCGAGCGACCTGTACTTGCAAGGTGAGCATAGCCGCGCACAATTGCTTGCTTCTGCCAGAAACGCTCACTCATAACCGTTGAGCTGTATAGTAGATCACAGCCCAGTGCCAACGCCTTGACCATTTGCTAATAGATGCGACTGTCCTGTAGATGCTAGTAAGCAAGCAAAGAGTCTGTCACTTGTATAGGCCAGCGACTCCTTCAGTCAATCAATACAACAAGCTGACGCATGCAGGAAAGCCGTTTGAGGCCTGCAGCCGCGGTATACTGAAGCGGCAGCTGGCTGCTGCCCTGGAGTTGGGATACACCTTCAACCTCGGCATTGAGACTGAGTTCTATGTTTTCAAGGGTAAGCCCTTGGCAATTCTCTTGGCAGTTCTTCAAGCCGTGGTAGCAGATAGGAGAGAAATCATATGCATACACAACCACAGCCTTTGCAGCTTGTCAAATATAGGCCAAGTACCAGGAGTTTGATGAAATCCCTTCAACAACAATGCCTTTAAAAGACAAAGGCTGATGCACGACTTCTGGTAGTCTTGTGCTGGTGTCCCTGCTGAGTTCTTAGCTTGTGTAGGTTTGGCTCACTCTTGCGTGCCCATCATACAAAAATTTGTGTCGGTCCCCCTTTGCACACATCATAATCCAGCTTCTTTTTGTTGCTCAGAGCTGCCAAATGGCAAATTTGCCCCAATGAGCGAGCGCGATGTGCTTGACAAGCCCGCATACGACGTTACTGGCTTTCTGGACAACTATGATTGGGTTGACCAGATTGTGCAGGTCTGGAGGACCTGCACAAGCTTTGGGCCCTCCCCCTCTTGCCGTGTGCCCTTGTGTAATTTGCGAAGCCTATATATAAGTGTGATCCTTACAGCAAAGAGCAAGCAAAGACAGGCCAGCAAATAACCTTTTACAATGCGGGGTGCCATGGTTCCACTGTTGGTGCAGTTGTAGGCTAGGGACAGTATCGATCTTATGTAACAAACTTCAAGCTGAACAGCAAAGTCATTCAGCTCTGACAAATTTGCTGCACATGATCCTCCACATCTCAGTCGTGTATATACCCTTCTGTACACCGATCGCTTAACCGCAGGCAATGGATAATCTGGGTTGGGATGTGTACTCCTTCGACCACGAGGATGGCAATGGCCAGTTTGAGACGGATTTTGGCTACAGGTGAAGCTTTCTATGTTACCTGCAGCTTTCTCCAACATTGTACTCTGGTCAGTCAGGACTTTCAGAGATATGTGGGCAATATTTCAATTCTAGTACAGATCTTTTACTCACAACTGACTGCTCCAGAACTTGCTGCATCTGAACAGCGATGCCTTGACCGTGGCTGACCGCTTCACATTCTTCCGGCTGATGGCTAAGGAGATTGCTCACAAACATGGATACTTCGCGAGTTTCATACCCAAGCCCTTTGGTGACCGAACAGGTGCAATACTGCTTATGTCACTTGCTTCAGGGAATGCTTGAGTACGGCCCAGAGTTCACCTAAGAACCAGCACCGCCATGTGGTGCGCTTCACACAGTGTAGCAAATACATCGTCAGAGCTCTATGCGGGTAGTGGAGCCCATTATAATATGTCGTTGGCGGACGCAACAAGCGGAGAGAATCTATTCGTGGCCGAGAAGGACCCAAGAGGCTGCGGACTGTCTGCACTTGGCTACAGCTTCATTGCTGGCATTCTTCAACATGCACCTGCTATTTGTGCAGTCATTGCCCCTACTGTTAACAGGTGATTCACCTCTGCACATGTGCAACAAAGTATTGTTTTCTGTCTCTGACTAAGGAGCAAGCAGGAGCGCTCTTGCATTGCACATCCACCTCTGTGCTTTAGCCTTGAGACTGACTCAAGACACTGCTGTTGTAGTTACAAGCGCCTCATTGCACAGGGGAGCATGTCAGGCTTTACGTGGGCTCCAGTGTATGTGTGTTATGGGGGGAACAATCGCACCAACATGCTAAGAATCCCTATGAGTGGAAGGCGGGTTGAATGCCGAGCTGCTGACATATCCACCAATCTCTACCTTGGTGAGCATCAAGTCAATCTGCTTCGAGGGGCCTGATTAGCTGGTAGTACTTTGTGTAGATAAAACATGCTGAGCAAGAGCGCCACCTTACGACCAGCATACATGCTTTTGCACAGGGGCGGCGATCATTCTAGCCGCAGGCTTAGAAGGTGTGAAGAATAATCTGGATCCAGGCGAGCCTCACATGGAGAACATGTACAAGTACAGCTTGGAAGAGCTGAGAGAGAAAAATATAAGCATGCTCCCACGGACGCTGGGAGAAGCTGTGGAAGCCTTTGCAGGTGGAGAGACTGTACATCTGTGTCGAGTTTTCTGATGCTTCCGAGAGTGGTGCTGCTCTTCTCATGTGCACCCTCAAACAGCCGTTGAAGGCGACCTCGCCTTGTCATTGTGCAGCCGATCCTCTCAGCAAGGCCGTCTTTGGTGAGAGCATGTTCAAAGCATTTGTGGACTACAAGAGCAAGGAGTGGGAAGAGTACCACTGCCACGTGTCTGACTGGGAGATCAAACGTTACCTCAAGCTGTTCTAGATCTTAGTATCAAATCAGTTCAGCAGATAAAAGCTTGTGCACCTACTGCAGCCATGCATTTGCCTTTCAGAACTGAGCACTTGGTCATGAGCACCGTGCATTGTAGCTGCGCTTCATTGTGGGCGTAAAGCTACGCTCCGGACTCAGCAACAGGGGATCGCAGCGGATTTGAAGGGCACCAGCACATTGCTGACTCTAGGTGCAACCTGGTATGCGGAACTGCATCACCTGTTCAGCATATTTGACGTGCAGGTGATTTGGGGGTGCGTGTGGGTTTGCGTGCTTGTGAGAAGATGTGAATAAATGCATGTGAGAAACTGGGGGTGGGGGAGACCCTTGGAAAAGCAGCTCTTCCGTTTTGGCGCTCGGCGGCTCGAGCTGCTACACCAGCTCTCGCGTAGCACTATCTCCCGCCGGTTCCATGGGGAGCAGGCGGAGTTCCATGCAGCAGGCTCGCTCGCGCAGGTGTATCGCATGAGCCTGTCCGTCTGGCTGCAGAGGTCCACGGCACGCACGCTGCATCTGTGTGTCGGTCATGCCTTAGCTGCCCACCTCTGGCCCCAGCCAACAGGGCTTAATGAGTGTTTCGTGACTACTTGATTCCCTGTGGGCTTTAGCAGCCCGGCTTCAACATCGCCGGGGATTTGCAGAGAGGGATCTGCAGAAAGCGGCCCAAATGAAGAACCTCTTCCAAAGTACGGGCTTGGCTGCGAGAAGAAGCAAGCTCTTCCAAATGGAGCGAGGTCTGTGAGAATGAGCTCTATCATGGAGGGGTTGGCTTTGCCAGCCCCTCTCCTCTATGGGCGGGCTATGGGCGGGCACTTTCTTCCATCATAGTGGGAGAGGGCTGTGAGAGACCTCGCTGTAAGAGGCCAGGCCGGTAATAATGCACAAGGTCCAAAGGGACTGGAAAGCGCTTAACACACACTTATGCAAGTACTATCAAGGATTGATCACTTAGTAACCCCCAATAAGCAGCCGCATGTCAGAGATACTAGCAGCCGAAAAGCAGTCCCCTTGGCAATAGCCAGAGGCGGCAGCTAGGGCATGATCAGCTCGCAGTATGCATGGCGTGAGCCAAGGACCGCTGCAGGATGAACAAGAGAAAGGCGCGCGGTTCGCAAGGAATGTGAGGGAGGTAATGAAGCCAGTGGTGCATTTGTACGAAGAACATGAAAAAAGCTAAGAGGGGCAAAGATAGCTAAGTGGAAAAAGCTATCTGCAGGGGGGGGATCTAGTACCCACGAGTGAGCACATGTAGGAAAACGAGAAGGGCAGGAAAACGAGAAGGGCATATGATACACCTGCGAGAGAGGCCAGCCCACAGCAGTAAGCCCTTCAACTTTGGCTATGTACACAGGCTACACAGAGACTAGGTTCTCTGGCCTGCGGCTGCTCAACAGGAGATATTAAGCACCAGTGGTCACTTGAGTTGCAGTGTAGAGCATTCCCTGGCCCACAACAAGAAGTTCACTCGTTTTCTGGGCTGGCGCCAAGTACACCCTTCGCCCTCTATTGGAAAGAGAGCGCGCGGTGCGCATGACATTGGAAGTGAGGCCAATTCTAGCCTTACAAAATGTCCTGTTACGCTCATTGTTTCTCGCTCAGGTATTTTGGCTGACGGTCTCGCTTCAGCGCTCTTTGGCTCATGCGGTCCACACGTGCGCTGGCCGCGCTATGGCTGCTGCCTCCGGGTCTCGACAGAGTGCCTCTTTACCTGCAGCGAGCTACTCTGACCTGCTGTTGCTCACTCGCGGGTACTGAGCTTCCCTCTGCATCGATTTGTGTTCTGTAATTAAGTCCTTTTCTGGCTTTTCTTTCATTGGCTTTGGACATTGTCCATTCTTTTTGGGCTGGCTTTGCCAGCCACCTATTCAGATAATTTCGTGTACTTGAAACAAACGGAGGCCAAATGGCCAAGTACAAAGGCAAGCACATCTAAAGACCTACAGCAGATTGACCCGCTCAGTACCCACGGGTCAAAAATGAAGGTCACTAATCGATGCATGAATACTAGATGCCAGAAACGAAGCCTGGCCTGCTCTCTAGGGGCGAGCACTTTCTTGTTACGGGGTATTGGAAGAGTCATTCTCCTTCACAGCAGTAAGGGTATCCGTGTATCAGAAACTAATGTAGGCCAAATGGCCAAGTACAACGGCAAGCACATCTAAAGACATACATAATCTACAGCAGATTGACCCGCTCAATAACCACGGGTCAAAACATGAAGGTCATTATTCGATGCATGAATACTAGATGCCAGAAACGGAGCCCTTCTGCCACCAACTAGAGCTCGCCCAGCTTTCTGGTGCAAGGCACTAGCCTGAGCACGCTGCAAACAGGCCGAAACTCGTTGCAAGAGCGACAAATATGCAGCTGGCAAGCCCATCTCAGCCGAAAACAAATCTGCACGTCGAGCATAGCCTAGATTGGCAATGTTTTGAAGGAGAGTGTGGAAACGAGGACCCAGACAGCCAAAGATGTCGATTGCCGCTGGCAGGAGCTGATTGCATTGGGGGTAATCAATCGGAGTAGTGCCGCAGTTTTCTTTGTTCTGCACCGCCCACTGCCCACTGCAGTGGGCAGTGCAGTAAGGGGGCCAGGGCTGTGAAAAGGTGGCCCAGAAGGAGAGAGAAGGCACGCGGAGCGCATGATAGGAAAGCGGAGGCCAATTCAAGCCAATCCGTTTTGAGGCAGAATTTTGTGCCAAAAGAGAAAAGCCCTTCCAGATTGCAGCAATGGCTGTGAGAGGCCAGATACTAGTCTCCAAGAAGTCAGCAAGTGACAAGAACGAAAGGATGACAGAGAGAAGAGAGGAAGACGCTTTCAGGAGAAAGAAGTGAGAGGGGAGAATGACAAGGGCCAGGAGCTCGCCCATAGAATGACAAGGGTTTGGGATTCAAGGCTTGGGCCGAGGCGCACGGGGTGCACGGAGTCCTGGGGTCTGCCGAGCACCCTCGGCAGACCCCAGGAAGTCGCCACGTGGCACAAGCAGGTGCCTGAGGACACGTGGCATGCAGTCAGACTGTAACCAATGTTTGCTTGCCACAGCGCCCCGATTGTGGACATTGGCTGAGACGAACGAGAGAAAGCGCGGCCAGATTGACTGGTGGCTGGGAAAGGCCAGCCCAAAAGAATGGACAAGGTCTGAGGGAGCTTGAGTGAACGAGAAGGTTTGCTGACGTTCGATTTTTGCTACAGTCGGGCCGGAGGGTTAGCTTCCTTTCATTGTCAACTCCTCGTCAAATATGCAATGCTCACGATATCTTTCGTGAAAGAGCTTTCTTTCTGTGCATGGGCGACTGCTCCCTTCTTACTGGCGACTCTTCTAGGCTGGCTTCTCACAGGCTGGCTTCGCTGTAGTCTCTTGCATAAGAAGAAAGTGCTCGCCCATTGAGAATAGGGGCTGGAACAACCAGCCCGAAAAAGAATGAACAGAGTACGAGAAGGGGGCCAGGGGAAGCGCTAAGTAACAGAAACAAAAGCTGCTACGAGACACTCAGTAACCCCTGCTAAGCAGCCGCATAAGCTGTGTGGTTCGGGCCCTTCACTCTTCCAATGTAAGAAAGAAAGAGAAGTGGCTCTTCCCTCTCTGGCCGCGCTTCTCTTCACTATGGGCGAGCACTTGCTCTCTGCCAAGAAGAAGGGCTCGCCCATTGAGAATATGGGCTGGAACAGCCAGCCCAAAAAAGAATGAACACAGTACAAGAAGAGGGGGGGGGAAGGGCTGCCTCTGCCAAGGGCTGTGAAAAGAAGAAAGTGCTCGTGTGTGAAAACTGTGAAAAGCCAGACCTAAGAACATGAACAAGGTCATTGTGCGGAAGAGGGGGCTGTGAAAATGAAAGAGATACGCCGAACAAGAAGGGCAGGCGATTGCAGTGCAACTAGTATCTTGCTTTTTGCGCCATCGGGCCCCTTCAGACCTTGTGAGCCCTCTCACAGCCACCAGTAAAATGTTGGAAGCGGCTGTTTCTAGTGCAAGCGGGAAGCGAATTTGTGAGACCTTCGGGTCCCCCATCCGCCCGCCCCGGCCTGATCCGCAATTCTGCCCGCCAATCGCGTGCCGCCAGGTGCAGCCTGGGGCCCCCTTCTGTGCTGCCAAGTGTAGCCGCCCGGACGCCCACTTATCCCGACACCCCCCGGACTGCCAAAAACCTTCCACCTCTCCTCCTGCCGCCGCCGCCGACGCCCCGCCATGGCCGCCGCCACCGCCGCCGCCGCCGTGATCGCCCCCGCCGCCGCGCCCGCCGCCTCCTTCGACGGCCTCCGCCGCAGCAGGTCGCCATTGCTCTCGCGCTTTCCACGAGCCTGTCGGTTCCCGGTGTAACGCACCACAGGGCAAGCATTAGTCGGCTGTGGACCAGTGGCTTTGCTACTGTGGAGGATTCTTTAAGGGCCTGAACTTGACGACCGGGCTACTGCTAGGGTCCACCTCCGTTACGGATAGCTCTGGACCATAAGTCATTTAGCTGAAGCACAATCATAAGCCAAGTAGCCCTCAGCACCCCATGACATTGTCATGTCAGCGATGTAAAGGTGATTAGCGACATCCATCACGTGTTTGAGAGGTAGAAGTTCCACGCCAAGTCGACTGTAGCTCACAGAAGCCCTCACATAACTGGCTGTGCAGCGCTGTGGCCGCCCCGCGCCTGGCTGCCAAGACTACTCGCTCCAGCACCTTGAAGGTGATAACAGCTCACCACTGACGTTATGCGTGATGTTGCTCAAGTTGATTCCTTCTTCCAGCACTTAGCTTGAGCTAGTACCCGCGTTAGAAACTCCTGGGTGATGGGCATCCAGCACGATGTTCTCAATCAAGCAATGCTGTTGTGCAGGTCTCCTGCAGCACCCAGGAGGAGCCAGCTTCCAGCAGGCGGGCCGTCCTCCTGACAGCGCTGGCCACCAGCGCCCTGCTTACCCGAGGCTCGCAGGCCAACGCGGCCTCTGGCCCGGGCACGCCTGGTGCGAAGCGCACTGCTGAGAAGGCTGATGACCTCAACAAGGCTGCCGATGAGCTCATCAACCAGGACTCTCCTCCCCGTTTCGGTGGGGCTAGGGAGAATGCCCCTGATGAGTCCTTCGGTTCCCTCACGCAGAAGTAAGTGCTTCGTTTGGTTGGTGGCAAGTTGGCACCCCATGAGCACTCTCCTTTCTTCCAGCATTTTGAGGGCTGCAATATTTCAGCTTACCCGCTAAGCTTTGCGAGTATCATCATCTCTGACTCGAGGCAATTGTGTGTGCTTGTATACTTCGATCAGGGCTGGAAGCGGCCCAAAGGACGTCCAGAAGAAGATTGAAGGCCCTGGCTCTCTTTCAACTGCAGTAAGTTGGCAGATTGGTAGACCACGTGGGCTTGTTTGTCTTACATGGTCACCATCATGGAGTTGTGATCCTTGTGCCGTGAAGACTGAGGTCCAGGTTTTCTGTAAGACCGTGATACTGAGTTGTGTACTTCATTACTCAACTTTTTGAGCAGGGTGATATCGGCGGCGCTGCAAACATCTCTGATATTGGCGAGAAGGCCCGGCAATTGTATGCCAACGCATCTGCAACCATGAAGGTAAGAAAAGCCTTCGCCAGGCATTATCACCTATGTCAATATCTAGGTGAGTATGCATGAACAACGTGGACATGACTTGTCAGCCAAAGCGTCTTCATCTCTTATGCCATGATTTTAAGCGAGCGTTACTTTCATGTTGTTTGCAGAGTGTGAAGGCCACTGTGAATGGCAAGTAAACTGTTGTGTACTTAAGGGGGAGCAAAGTAATAACTCTTGCTACTGTGAGATAATCCTTTGGAATACCTCTGCACATGCTACATGTGCAGCCTCAAGATGGCTGCAATTAGCCAGCTCTTGTACATCTGCGTGATTGCTTAATGTGAAACCTTTTTGCTTGATTGGCCAGCTTACGTGATGGTCGTTGGCTGCTGATATAAGATAGGTTTTACAGCATCAATTGTTGAGAATAAGCCTTATACAACAAAGAGGAAATTGTAGACATGCTGCACACCTTGTCGAGTGAAAGCAGCGCCGTCCTTAATTGAAGAGTTGTTCATGGTCTCGGAATGTTTTACAGATTCCTTGTATTAAAATGAGCACTGAGGGCAAGCTGAGGGCTATGCTTGTGGAGCTGTGTCAGAAGTTTTGTTGACCTTACAAGCGTGCAGCACTTACTTCAGGTCAGCAGCTAAGGTGGAAGATAGGCACAGAGGTGGATGGTGGTCAAATTTTCTTGAGCCATGAGAGATATTCATGGCCGATGTCAATAAAACTCGATTGCTGAATGACAGTGGCCTACAGGTCTTTGGCACAACCTTTCGCTAGGCTTTGCTACTACATGCCTGTGCACAGCTTCGCTTCTGCCTTTCCCTTCCAAGTCCAGTGCCAATGGCCCAGCGGACTTCATTGCATCTTGTTCTGCAGCTGTCTGGCCGTTTCGCTGCCGGTCAACTGCTTACTGTTTCCCTGTATCTAGCAACTGTTCACCGCACCACTTCCTCTGCCGCCTCCTCAGGCCAGCCGCCCAAACACTATGCACGCTTCAGTGCACTAGCAGCTTGCACGTGTTGGAATGTGCTACGTAATCCAGGGCGGGACATGGTGCTGCAATGGATGCGAAGTTCCACGATCTGCCAAGTCTTTACGGTCACCGTTCGTTCCATTGACCTCTACCCTCTGTTTCCTATGTACCAGTTAGCCGGGCCCTCCGCAGCGCATCAGCCCTCTGGTACAAGGCGGCTGCCAGCGTCAGTCCTGGTCGTCAGTCGGGCTCGCGTCAGGCGCAATATCACGGAAGGGGTTCCATAAACCCAGACCCAGAGAGCCCCCTCCGTTCCTCCCTCCCATCCTCTCCTCTCTCCCCCTGGCCGGTAACACCACTGATCTAACCCCCTCGCCTCTCACCCGACCCCCTCCCTCATCCTTAACCCCACACCCTCGCCGCCGTGAGCTCCGCGGCGACGCCATGGCGGCGGCGCCGGCGGCGGCGGCGGCGGCGACGGCGTCGGCGTCCTGGGAAGGCCTCAGGCGGGACAGGAGCAGCGGNAGCCGCGGCGGCGGCGCCGCTGCGGCGCCTGCAGGTGGTGCGGGCGATGGCGCCGCCCAAGCCGGCATCGGGCAAGGCCAAAAAAGGTGGGGCCCTCTCCTCCGCCGCCGCCGCCGGGACGCGGCGAGCGAGCTCCTCAGACGAAGGCCCACAAGGGACCGCCATTGAGCTTGAGCGCCAATCCTCGTTAGCTAATCCTGACGTCTGACGTCGCCGCCACCTCCGACGTCGTTTGCTGGTGTGGCCGCAGTCGTGGGGATCGTGAAGCTGGCGCTGGAGGCCGGCAAGGCGACGCCGGCGCCGCCGGTGGGGCCGGCGCTGGGCGCCAAGGGCGTCAACATCATGGGCTTCTGCAAGGAGTACAACGCCAGGACCGCCGACAAGGCCGGCTACGTCATCCCCGTCGAGATCACCGTCTTCGACGTGAGAAGGCCGCCATGGCCGCCGCCGCCTGCTGCGACTGCCTCTTGCGCTCTCTAGCTGCGCTCATCCACTTGCTTTCAGCCTGAACTTCAGATAAGAGGTCTGGGCAGCTCTGAACTCGAGGAGGCCCGGATTGCATCCACTTAGTGCCGCAAGTACTTCACAGAACTTGGCGATCCTCGTGCTCTGCAAGCGCACGCTGACATGGACTGACAAGTCGCCTGCGGGGGTGGTCGGCGCCCCTCCTCACCTGCCAGGACAAGAGCTTCACTTTCATTCTGAAGACGCCGCCGGCGTCTGTCCTCCTGAAGAAGGCTGCAGGTGCGATGCCCGTTACTCGACAATGGCCTTAGCGTCAGCCTTGTATGCCTTCGTTGCGCCCCGCCTGATGGCTGCACGCGCATGCTGCATGCAGGCGTCGAGCGAGGGTCGACAAACCCGCAGAAGGAGAAGGTGGGCAAGGTGACAGTGGACCAAGTACGTGCGATTGCGACCGAGAAGTTGCCCGACCTCAACTGCACGAGCATTGAGAGCGCGATGCGCATCGTTGCAGGCACCGCGGCCAATATGGGCATCGATGTTGACCCGCCAATCCTCGAGAAGAAGGCCAAGATCGTGTATTGACCACCGCTGCCACCAGCGCTGCCGCCGCGACAAGGACCGGCGAGAGGCTGGGCCGCCAAGCCCCATCTCCCATGTCTGCACTCCTTACCCAATATTTGTGATAGCTTGTAGATTTCGTCATTCACCTGTCGATGTGATCCGGCAAGTGTAGCAAAATCAGGAATGTCATGGAATTTGCCGCAGGCGCACTGCGCCGAGCAGACCCCTCCATGGCACTCCGGCACGGCTGCCACTATCCAGGGGGGTCAAGTGCACGGCACCCCCGGCCATGCATTAGTTGCTGGCGCAGGGTTTCCAGAGGAGAAGCATGATAAATGGACGGATGCGGAAGCATTGAAGGCCTCCTTAAAGAACTCCAGAGATGAGCATCCAAGAAGCACAAGACCTCGGCTTTGGGGTTCTGGCAAATCTTACATTGACAGTTAAGATTCAGCTATGACAAGATTGAGGAGTTGTGCTTGAACATGGTGTCAGGTCATCAAACAAGTTATGCCGATGCGTCGATGTTCTATAGAGCTCACTGTGCGCAGTGAAGTGATTGACAGGCTTGAGGCTTGCTTGGTAAGTGGCAGTTGGGCCTAGGGTCTGGGGTCGAGCGTCCGCCTGGTGCGCAGCCGCCGGGCCGGATGCGTCATGGCGTGGGGTTGGGGAAGCGAGCATGCACAGCATCGATCTCGGCGAGCGCGGCGGTCGGCAGCGCAGTGCTGGCTGCTGATAGGGCCTCGGCAAGCTGCGCGGAACTGGAGGCTCCAATGATGGCGCTGCCGACCAGCGGGTTTGCCAGCACGAAAGCGAGCGCCAGCTGCGCCGGCGTCAGGCCGTGGCGCTCCGCGATACCGGCATAAGCCTGCGCCACATGCCGCCACAGTATTGGCAATGTCACATCCCGCCACGTCGATTTTAGGATTTGGGTTTAAGCTCTATGGTCAGGTCCCAAGGAGGCCAAGCGGGCCACAGGCAGCGCTGTCAGCAGTGGCGGCAATGAGGGCGGCGCCGCATGCGCCTCACCAGCACAGCCTCGCGGACATTGGGCTTGGCGAGGCCGTAGCGGCACTCCGCCTCGGCATACCGCCCGCGGTACTTGATGAGACGCGCCTCTGGCGGCGCAGCTCCGCCACGGAAGTACTTGCCGGTCAGCAGGCCCATTGCCAGCGGGCTGCACCAAGGTCAGGAAGGAGGTGAGGAGAGGGGTGAGGAGGCCAGTAAGAGCAGGGCAACAGGGGAGGGACGGGAAAAAAGGAGGGAGGGCGAAGGGGAGGGACGCAGCAGAGGTAGAGAGGGGGAGTTGGGAGTAGGGGGGGAGAGGCCAGATCATGAGCACCTAAGCTTGCAAGGATCTAGTGGTCTATGATGATAATGCAAACAGGTTAATGTTGATGGTCAAGCATCAGAGCAGCGCCTACACATATTGCACCTGTAGGCGAGGAGGGAGACGCGTTCAAGGTGGCAGACCTCCGCGAGGCCAGCTGTCGAACGTCCGGCAGAGGAGGCTGTAGGCGTTCTGCACGGTCACGATGCGCGGAAAGCGGTGCGGCTGCGGCGCCTGCGCAAGGTGCAGGCAGCTGAGCAGCCCGTATGGGGTCTCATTGCTGACGCCCACGTGCCGCACCTGCAGAGGAGGCCTGCCCGCAATGATCAGCAAGTATTGGAAGCAGATCATTATCTTTCGGTGACATCAGCTAATGACTTGTCTTGTAATATAAGCAAAGCCTGGAGCTTTTGTTCTATTTGTTGTGAGGTGCAGTGTCGGCGGTGTCGACTCTGGCAGCAGCCGCTCAACCAAGGGCGTGTCGCAGAGAGAAGGAGGATTCAAGACTCAGCATAATTAGCTACAGTAGGGACTTGATATGAGTTGTGAGCTTATAGATTTCCAATTGCCCGATTAAAGATACCCCATGTGCTGATTCGGTCCAGGGCAAGAAGAGGGAGGGGGGGACCTTGCCTGCGGCAACGGCCTCCTCGAGCGCGCCGAGCTGCTCCTCGAGGCCTGCGGCCGCGGCGTAGCTCTGCTCCGGCCGGTAGTCGACCTCCCCAAACATGGGCACATACCTGCAGCCCCAACTTGGCAGCTCTTGAGCTGCGGCGAGCCAGTGCAGCGATGCAAGGTGCTGTGGCTTGCAAGTGCCGAGCTTGCGCTTCGAGCAGGCTGCGGCTGAGGCGGCAATGCAGAAGGGGGCGTAGAAAGGCTGGAGGGAAAATGAGTTCGTTGATAAAGGATGAGGAAGCTGGAGACGGGAGGTGGAAGGCAGGACGAGGAGGTGGATGTGGAGGTAGGGGGGATTCAAGGAGGGAGGATGGAGTGAGACAGTGGGTTCAGCATCACCGGTCAGGCCAATGCGTCTGATAGAGGTCCACGTAGTCGGTGCGCAGGCGCGCGAGGCTGCCGTCGAGCGCCGCCCGGATGCCGGCGCCGCTCAGCGCCGGCGGCCCGCCGCGTATCCAAGGCATTTGGCCCGATGGGCCCGTCACCTGGGCACAGCGCCNGACTGCGGCGGCGACTGCGGCGGCGGCGCCGGCGGCGGCGGCCACGACGCCGAAGCACCGATGCGCCACCAGCTCGACGGCCTTTCCAAGCGTGCGACGACGCTCTGACCCTCTCCTCTCCCTCTTGCCCCATCCCGGCTGCAATCGGCCGGCTGCCATGGCCAAGACGGTCGCAATGAGTCCTAGCTATCGCCTCCGCCGTCGCCGCCTGAGCGGCAGCCGCCGGCGCGGCCATGCTTGGGCCAGGCGGCGCAGGCGACAAGGGCGCATTACTGGAAGACCAGGGCGGCGCCAGCCATGATGACCCCGATGAGGCTGTGCCTCTCGACGATGAGGTGCAAGGCGCATTAGGCCCCCCACTCACTCTCCTCCCTTGGCCCTCCGCCTGTACATCCCTCCCTTCCTTCCTTGGGCACAACTTCCTCTCTCTCTCTCTCTCTCTCTCTCTCTCTC
>WELB01000418.1:10086-24153 GCA_009602725.1 Spirogloea muscicola
CCTGCAGCGCTCCCAAGCGCTTGCTTTGCACCGCCGCGCTGGTCGCGCCCTTGCAGCAGCCTCTGGCTTGCGCAGCGGGGTTGCTCTTCCTCCCCTCAGCTCATCTGACTTCTTACTGCTGACACGGGGGTATTGAGGGCGCCCTGTCTGCCTAGCCTTTGGCTCCGTCATGAACACCTGTATGCATCTGGCTGGCATTTCACAGCCGATTCTTTCATATCAGCAGCCGCTTTCTCTTCAAATCTAGCAGCAAGCGCGGCCAGACTAACCGGTGGCTGGGAGAGGCCAGCCCAAAGGAACGGACAAGGTAAATTGCCGTGCCGGTATTCGGGCATCAGTTAGCGACCTCCATGTGCTGACTCGTGGTAGCTGAGCGGGTCAGCTTGGCAGCAGGTGGTGTGCAATTGTCAATGTGCTTGCCTTGGTACTTGGCCACACAGGCCCTTCATCACAATTCCTTCTCTGGGACAGCCACTTTCCTTGCAGGCGAAGGCGGCCAAACAGGCCGACCACCCGGCTGCCGATGAGTTCGTCCCCCTGGCTGTGGACGTGCACGGGGCTCTCGGATCCCACTGGCTCGACCTGTTGTCCAGGCTTGCACGGCGCGCTGTGTCCCGCAGGCGCGGTGAGCCGGCTGACTTCAACGCCGCTGGCTCGTGGGCTCAGGTATATCGTATACGCTTGTCCGTCTCCCTCCAGCGGTCCATGGCCCACGCCTTGCATCTGCGTGCTAGCCGTGCTCTCGCTGCGGCCTCCGGCTTTTGTCAGGGGGATAGTTTTCCGGCAGCTAGTCTGTCGGATGTGAGGCTCCTCACTCGTAAATACTGAGTGGTCCATCCTCCCCCGTTCTGCCATAGCCTCTTCAGGCCCCGCAGTCGCTGCTTAGCTCGTAGTTTGGCCCCTTCGAACCTCGTCAATTCTTCTCGGGCTGTCTTCTCACAGCCCTTGCCCCCATTGGGAGAGCCACTTCTTCTTGCAGGCCGTGTTCATTCCTTTTGGGCTGGCCTCTCGCCGCTGGCTCGTGGGCCCAGGTCTTACGCATGCATTTGTCCATCTCCCTCCAGCGGTCCATGGCCCACGCCTTGCATCTCCGCCCGGCGGCGGTCCCCGCATCATCGCTGATGGTGACAACTGACTGCATCGCTTGCTCTCCATCGACTCCGCCAATCCCACCAGATCGGCGTCGTTTGCAGGGCACGCGGTCGGCCAGGCGGCCCGGGGCAAGGAGCGAAAATATGCTGATCACCCGGTGGGGGATGAATTCGCGGCCCTGGCGATGGATGTACACGGGGCTTACGGCAGCCGCTGGCTGGAACTCATTCAGCGGCTTGCCCGCCAGGCCACTGACCGGCGGCCGGGTCTGCCAGGGGCGATGCCCGGCTTCAACGCCGTCGCTTCGCTCGCCCAAGTCTTCCGCATGCGCCTGGCGGTATCGCTTCAACGCTCCCTTGCCCACGCCGTCCACACGCGAGCAGGCCGTGCTATGGCCGCCGCCTCTGGGTCTCGGCGGAGTGCCTCTTTCCCTGCAGCGAGCTACTCAGACCTGATGTTGCTCACTCGTGGGTACTGAGCTTCCCTCTGCATCGTCTATGTGTTCTGCAGTGTTTTGTAGTGTCGTCCTTTTTCCGGCTCCTCTATCTTTGGCTTTGGACATTGTCCATTATTTTTTGGGCTGGCTTTGCCAGCCCCTCTTCTCTATGGGCGCGCACTTCTATCTCTTTCCCTGCAGCAGACCTGCTGTTGCTCACTCGTGGGTACTGAGCTTCCCTCTGCATCGTCTGTGTTCTGCAGTGTTTTGTAGTGTAGTCCTTTTTCCGGCTCTTCTTTCTTTGGCTTTGGACATGTCCATTCGTTTTTGGGCTGGCTTTGCCAGCCCCTCTTCTCTATGGGCGCGCACTTCTCTCTTGCATCTGCTGGCCGTGCTCTCGTTGCCTCTGGCTTCCGTCGGGGATTTCCAGCAGCTAGCTGGAAAAGAATCCGAGGCTCTGTCGGATCTGAGGCTCCTCACTCGTAGCTACTGAGTGGTCCATGCTTCACCCGTTCCGACAGCGCTTTAGGCCCCTTCGTCAGCTGACCCCTTCGAACCTTTGTCTATTCAATTCGGGCTGGCTTTTCACAGCCCGTGCACCATGGGGAGACTTCTCTTCTCTCGCGGCCATTGCCTACACTGGAAGAGCTCTTCATTGTTTTCGTTTACAGCCGCTCTTTGAACATCAGCAGCAGCATTCTCATGTTGTAAAGAGACAACACAGCGCAGCACGGCGATGGCTCTGAGCAGAAGCAGCTCTTGATTCTTGTCCATTCTCTTTGGGCTGGCCTTTCCCAGCCCCTAATCTCTGTGAGCGAGCACTTTGTTTCCTTCTCAGGCCTTGTTCACAGCCCTCGCCCCAACTTGAATTAGCCTACTTTCCTTCTGTTCAGTCTGTGGGCTGGCCTCTCAGCTCGAGATTACTGAGCGCCTCTTGCTGACGTCCTGGAGACTAATATCCTGCTTGTGCAATCATTTTCACAGCCACTGCCTTATATTGGAAGAGCTGTTCATCTCAGCAACTGCCTTACTTTGTAAGAGCTGTTTGTCTTTCCCAAAGGGCCGAGGCCCGTGGGAAACAGCCCACAAAAAAGAACGAGCAACGTGCGAAGTAGCTGGACAGCGCAGAGGCCTAAGCGTGCCTGCTCAGTAAGCCCTAGCCAGCAGCCGCAAGTCGGAGAGGCCAGCCCAAGATGGACAAGGTGCGAATAGTAGGCAGGTGCAAAAATGAAACTCCTCTCCATGACTCTGCAAATGGACGCTCAATAACCTCAGTTAACAAATGTAGATCGGAGTGACAGAGAAGGCGTGCTGTGCCCATAAGATGAAAGGGAGGCCAAGTCGACTCAGAGAGAAGGCCTCTCACAGCCATTGCCTTCCTTTTGGAACAGCCCCTCTCTCTGGGCAGCACTCTCCTAGAGGTCCACTACGGTGCACCATTCATGGCGGAGCAGCTGCAAGCTCGGCTACAGGCGCACGGACCTCCAGCCAGCAACCGACCTCTCCCCATTGCAGGACATTCAGCTGGCGCTCGCCGTGCAGACCAAGAGCATAGAGCAGCGTCAGCAGTACCTCGCGCATTCCTCCCCTATTTTCTCCAGAGGCACTGGTGGCATATTCGGCTTCTGATGAGGTACTACAGCGAATGGGAGCTTACTTAGCTGTAGTCTCTTGCTGTGTGATTTTGGCGCCTTTCGGCCCTTGGTCAGTCTTTTGCGCTGGCGATTCACAGCCACTGCGTTCTATTACCTTATGTTGAAAGAGCTGTTTCTTACCGACCCCGAATCAACAGCCGGAAGTCGCAGTAACTTGCAGCTGGAAAGAAGAAGAAAGTGAACAGGGCTGTGAACAGCTAGCCCGGAAAGAAGGTAAGGGCTGGGGAAGGCCAGCCCAAAGAAGAATGGACAAGGTCCAGAGAGCCGGAAGGTGCCTAAAGAGAACAGCGCCTCCAAATTGACTGGTGGCTAGAAGAAACTGCTCGCCCATAGAGAAGAGGGGCTGGCAAAGCCAGCCCAAAAAGAATGGACAATGTCCAAAGCCAAAGAAAGAGGAGCCGGAAAAAGACCACACTACATAACACACGACGATGCAGAGGGAAGCTCAGTACCCGCGAGTGAGCAATATCAAGTCTGAGTAGCTCGCTGCAGGGAAAGAGGCACTCCGCCGAGAAACAGAGGAGGCGGCGGGTGTGAGAGGCCAGCCCAAAAGAATGTACAAGGTCGGGAGGGGCCGGATGGCGCAGGAAACTACACAGATAGACACGAGACTACTGCAGATGGACGCTTAGTAACCACGAGTGAGCAGCAGCAAGTCAGAGTAACTAGCAGCTGGGGAAGAGGCACCCCGCTAGACCCAGATGCAGCAGCCATAACGCGGCCTGGTCGCAAGTGGACTGCGTGAGCTAGGGGCGAAGGTCCAAAGAGAGGCACCCCAATAAGGTATTGTATTTCAGCGCTGTTCGGCCCCTTCGGACCTTGTCAAGTCGATGCGGCTAGCTGTTCACAGCCGGCGCCCCCTTGTAGTGGGAAACCCACTTCTTTTGCGGCAGATCATGTCGACTTTGCAGCGTGGGCAAGATGCTCTGACCTGAGGGCTCAAGCTCGCTTTGCACGCGCAGCCAATGAGCCAGCCATGAGCCACCTCAAAGCTCTGCTCAAGGAGGATGGGCGTGGGCTCTCTCGTCTCCACTCCATCAGCTCTCCGGGGGCGTCGGAGTGGCTCAACGCTTTGCCGATTCACGAATCCCTCCGGCTTTCCGGACGGCTGTCCACCACCATCTCGGCCTCCCTCCACTTTGAAGAAGTTGCACAAGTACAAGGACCACCCGGCGGGTGATACCTTTTACCCCCTGGCCATGGACATCCATGGGTGTTACAGGTGGTCGGTGGTCCTCGTTACTTTCGCTGCTGGCATCTCAAGCTGACCAGCGGCGCCGGGAACAGGGTGCAGCCCTTCCCGGTGGCTCGGTGCCTTTGGGTCTTGTGTCCTGCTACCGTATGCGTTTGTCTATGTCGCTACAGCGTTCCCAAGCAATTGCTTTGCATCGCCGCGCTGGTCGTGCCCTTGCAGCAGCCTCTGGCTTGCGCAGCGGGGTTGCTCTTCCTCCCCTCAGCTCATCTGACTTCCTACTGCTGACACGGGGTTACTAAGAGCGCCCTGGCTGTCTAGCCTGTGGCTCCGTCATGAACACCTGTATGCATCTGGCTGGCTTTCACAGCCACTCTTTTAATATCAGCAGCCGCCTCACTTTGTTTGGCTGGCATTCGACAGTTGTGAATGTGGCCATCGTTCGGAGGATGATATCTCTTTAGCAGCTCACATGCTTCGATGTTCTGAGGGAGGTGAACGTAATGCCTCCCACAATCTTCTCAGAGACGCTATGTATGGCTTGGTGCGCGAGGCAGGTTATCATGCGGCCATGGAGGTGCAGGGCATCATGCCGGTACTGCAGAAGCGTGGCAGGCCTTACGTCAGGCGTCTGGATGTGGTGGCCACCCCCGGGAGTGGTGGGCCTCGTCTTCTCCTCGACGTTTTTCTCAGGGACGCATTCCAACCAGGGGCACCCACACCGACTGTGCCAGGTTGGGCGACACATCATGCGGAGAGGAAGAAGGAGAGGCACTATAATGACCACCGCCCGGGCGACCACTTCTTCCCATGCGCCATGGACAGATACGGCGGCTACAGAACGAAGTGGTCTTCCCTCCTCCCATCGCCTGGCACTGCATGTCGATGCCCCGCCGACGTAGTCGGGCGGGTAGCTTAGGGCGTTCCAGCGTCCCGCAAGCCATCATGGCATGCAGTAGAACGCGGCTATCATTGAGTGTACAGCGCTCCCAGGCACTCGCGATACACCAGCGTGCTGGTCGTGCATTAGCCCAGGCTAATGGCTTCCGTGGTGGTTGTTTGGCGCCTCAGTATAGCTTGTCAGATGTGCATGTGCTCACTTGGGGATGTTAGTGTCCCCCTTAGCCAGCTCATTACCCAGTTGACAGGACATTTGTAATGCTAGAATTGGCGTCCCTTTCATTTTCATGCGCACCGCGCGCCTTCTCTCTCTCTCTCTCTCTCTGATAAAGTGGAGTCAAGCATCGAGAAGGTGAGTCTTGGTGAGCATAGCGGCCCTTGGGTCGGCTGGAGGTTGGCCACTCAAAGAATGCGGCTGCTGATATCAAAACAGCGGCTGTGAAAGCCAGCCAGATGCATGCAGGTATTCTTGATGGAACCACCGGCTAGGCAGACAGGGAGCTCTTAGTACCCCCGGGTCAGCAGTAGGAAGTCGGATGAGCTGAGGGGAGGAAGAGCTACCCCCCTGCCGGAAAAAGGACTACTCTTTGGCTTTGGACGTTGTCCATTCTTTTTTTGGGCTGGCTTTGCCAGCCCCTTCTCTATGGGCGCGCACTTCTCTCCCTGCGCAAGCCAGAGGCTGCTGCAAGGGCGCGACTGCCGCGGCGGTGCAAAGCAAGCGCTTGGGAGCGCTGGATGGACATAGACAGTCGCATGCGGATGCAGGACACAAGACCCAAAGGCACCGAGCCTCCAGGAAGTACGAAGAACAAGAAGCACAAAAAAGGAATGAAGCAGCTACGAAGCACTCAGTAACCCCTGCTAAGCAGCCTCGGGTCAGAGAGACTGGGTTCCTGGAAGCGGGTCCCCTGGCCAGAGCGCTTCGTACTTCCCCTGGCCCCATCTCTCAGTAACCTCTCGTCAGTAGATGCAAATCTGAGTAGCTAGCAGGCGGAAAGACGTCCTCGTCCTTTGTTCATTCTTTTCTGGCTTTTTCCAGCCCCCATCCTCAATGGGCGAGCCCTTCTCTCTCCAGGAAGTGCGGCGCCGCTGGTCACAGCTTGAGATGCCATCGGCGAAAGTAACGAGAACCAGCGACCCCCGTAACAGCCGTGGATGTCCATGGCCAGGGGGTACAAGGTATTCCCCACTCGTGGGCCTGCGCTTCGCGATGCCCGGGTCCGCGGCCGGAGATGCCCGGCGGGGCCGCTTCTCTGCTCCGCGCCTGCCACTTGGCCCCCCCGCGCCCCCCCCCGCCGNCCGCTGCCCCTCCCCCGCCCCTCCCTGCTCCGGTCCGCCTGCAGCCCGGCTGCAGCCGTGCTCAATGCCCGCCCGCATTGCCACATCGCCCCTCGCTCCGCCCGCTCACGCCCGTCCCCTCTCTCCTCCGTGCAGGCTGGCGGCCGGCCTGGTCCCGACCTCGGCGGCCCGCGGTGGCCCACGCCGCCAAGCGCCGCTCCCCAAACAGCTCCTCTGGCAGGGGCAAAGCCCTCGTCCAAGATGCCCACAACGCGCCGCCCAAGACGAGGGCCCCCCCCGGGCAGACGCACACGAAGCTGGAGCCCGAGCCGCCCTCCACGCCCCCCGCACGGGATGAGCCCCACGCTGGCAACGGCGCAAATGCCACTGCCGTTGCTGGGTACTTGCTGATGCTGGCACTGCTCCATCACGACAGCTCTGCTCCTGCCGGCCCCCGTCTTTCGAGGAGCTAATGCATCTGATTGCTTCGCCACTGGCAGCCCTGCCACTGGGCCGGAGCGTGAGGATGCTGGAGCGCAGCTGCCAACGCAAGGGGAGGGCCTCAACGGGCCCGAGATGCCACCCCTGACAGCCAGATCCGTGGAGCAGCCGCGAGAGGAGGAGGATGAGGAGGATTGCGTCGAGCAAGAGGAGCTGGAGTTGCATGAAGCGCCTCCTCCGGAAGCGGGAGCGCTTGTTGCTGAGACACGCGAGGTTGCTCCGGAGGTGCCCAGGAGACCGGAGCTGCCTCCTGTGGGAGCTGGAGTGGCGAATGCTGAGGAGGGCCGAGCCGAGAGGGAGGAGGAAGAAGAGTGGTCGGAAGCACCTGCCCAGGCAGCTGGAGTTGCCACTGCTGCGGAGAGCGTGGCCACAGAGGAGGAGCAGAAGGTGCCGGAAACGCCTGCCGTGGTAGCTGGAGCAGCCGAGCAAGAGGACGCGACGCCCTCGCCGGCATCCTCACTGGAAGAAGCACCAAACGAGGCTGAGAGCGACCATGGCAGCCCCGTTGCCGACATCGGGTCAACTGCTCCCTCATCCAAGGCCGCTGAGGTGCAGCCAAGAAGGACTGCCTGGTGCTTGACCACCTTGCCACTTTGATGTTGCATGGCAATCAGAAAGCAGCACGCTCATCCACCTACTCCACTGCTGCTACAATCCTCTTAATATAGTCCAGCAACTCTGCCTCCTGGCAGGCTGAAACTGCCGAGGTGCAGCGGCAGAAAGAGGAGCGGCGCATGGCAGAACGGCTTCTGGCGGCTCAGTACGAAGCTGATCGCCAGGCTTCAGAAGCAGCCGAACGTGCACGGGTGAACAGCACTTCCACGCTCGCCCCCTGCCCCTGCCAAGTGCTTGGCTCCGTGCCGGTACTACAAGGCATTCTTTAGACTCATTCTTGCACAGCTGGGTGACTGTGCTTACAGCGGGAGCAGCAGCTGGAAGAGGAGGAGCAGCTGCAAGCTGCAGAGCGCGACCGACAAGCTCGTCGCGAGGCAGATGAGCGCCAGCTGAGGCTTCACGTGAGTTGGTCATGCCAGGGCGCAATGTTTCTCTGCTTGGTACTCTGTTGCAGGAGTAGTCTCTGAGTCAGCCTTGCCAGGCAATGGCGGCAGATGATGGAGCGGGAGAAGCGTGAGACAGAGCTGAGGAAGCTGGTGGAGGTCAAGGAGTGGATCGCTGCGAAGATGTTCTCGTACCCCGAGGCACCTGTCGCGGCTGACAGTGAGGTTGAGGTCTACTTCAACCGCGGCATCAGTGAGCTGAAGAGTCGGCCCAACGTCCTCATCATGGGGGCCTTCAACGACTGGCAATGGCAGCCTTTCCGGCAGGCCATGGAAAGGAGCACCCTGGACAAGGACTGGTTGGTTTGCAAGCTTCATATACCGAAGGAGGCCTACATCCTTAACTTTGTCTTCTTCGACGGGGACAAGACGTACGAGAACAACTCTGCTCAGGACTTCTATTTGAGGGTGGACGGTGGCCTCAACGAGCAGCAGTTTGAGGCCTTTCTAGCAGACGAGAAGCGGAGACAGGCTGAGCGAGCTGCAGCAGAGGAGGCGGAGCGCCGCCGCAGGTCAGCACGACATTTCCTACTCAGCTGCAAGCAGCTGACACAATGTTGTGAGATGGAGGTGCTGCATCTGCTCTCTGCATGACTCTACTGATGGCAGAGGCGTTGCAACAGGGCATTGGAGGAGCAGAGGCTTGCGCAACAGCGTAAACAGCAAGAGGCAGAGCAGGCCATGGTGAGTCACTGCAAAGTGATAGCACTCACTGCTCTTCTAGGTTGCTGAACTGTACGTTGTTGCCATTCTTGCCCTGCATTCTGCTTTGGCTTCTGCTTTGGCTGACACCCCTTGTTGACTGTGTCAACAGGCAAAGGAGCATGTCAAAAAGATGTGGGAGAAAGGGGGCCATGCATATGGTCAAGCTGCCGAGTCCCAGTGGGGAGTGTGGTACAGCAAACCAACTCCCATGGAAGTAAGTGCCTCCTACATGCTCCTAAGCATTGCCCAAGATGTGCTTTACGTGTCACCAGCCCTTTTGCATCCTTAATGGCTTACTTGACTACTGAACCTGCTCCATGTGATTTGAAGGCCTGTTGAGTGCCTCTGCTTGTGCTAGGGTGGCAAGAGGGCGACGTTGCTGTACAATCGGGCTCAAAGACCGCTTGCCTACAGCCAGGAAGTCTGGCTGCATGCAGGCGTCAACGGGTGGCAGGAGGGAATCTCGATTGTGCTTGAGATGAAGCCACATTCGCAGGAACACGGAGATTGGTGGAGTGCTGAAGGTATCTATGCTGACAAGGCCTGTATCATACGGCACTAAGAGCTCGTTGGTGCCTCGTGCTGCTCACTTTGACTTGTGACCGCTCCTCATCTGGCTGTCATGCATGCAGTGGCTGTGCCAGAAGGAGCTTTTGTGCTCAGCTGGGTTGTTGCAGACGGTCGCCCAGAATCTGCAAGGATCTGGGACAACAACAGTAGGCAAGACTTCCATGTGCGGACGTTAGGCCTACTGACTGTTGAGGAACATCAAGCTCAAGCAGAGCAGCGCCTTCTGCGGCAATTGGAAGAGGAGCGCAAGCGGATTGCAGACGAGAAGAGGAATCTGGTACTGCCTGCGCCCCTTGGTGACATGTCTGCCTGGCCTACCTAGCAGTGCGTTCCACGCCCACTAAATTGTCATCCGCAATGCACCAGCAGCCGCAGACAACTCGTTCCTGCTTCTTGAAGAGGCACTTGCTCCCTCTTTGCTGTTGCCTCCCAGGAAAAACGTCGTGCACAGCTGAAGGAGGAGATGAAGCAGAAGACAACAGCGGCATTCCTGCAGTCTCAGGAGCACGTCATTTTCACCAAGCCAACGGAGCCTCTGGCTGGAGACAAGGTTGAGGTGTATTACAACCCCCACACCACTGTGCTGGCAGGGAAGCAGGAGGTCTGGATGCGAGGTTCCTTCAATCGCTGGACCCATCGAGACGGTTGCTTTCTACCTCACAAGCTCATGCCATCGCACAACGGGACGCATCTTCATGCAACTGGTCAGCCTTGCACAACTTAGTGCCCGTGTTCTACCCACGCTACTTGTTGTGAGCCGATTGATGTGAAGTGGTTGCCATCTTGCTTGCACACATGCAGCACTGGCAGCGGTTGTCATTGCATCCGTACTTGGCTATGTCTTGCGCCTGCAGTGGACATTCCCCAGGATGCGTACATCCTTGACCTCGTCTTCTCGGAGAGGGGGGGTGGGTTTGAGGAGGGTGGCTTGTACGACAATCGTGGCGGCTTGGACTATCATGTTCCTGTCACCGGCAGCTCGGCCACTGAAGCGCCACTCCATATTATCCATGTCGCCCTGGAGATGGCCCCAGTAGCCAAGGTCTGCAGCCATTTGCATGTATAGCTGCACCTTCAAGGGTAGACACCACGGAAGCTATCTGGAGGAGCTTTCTGCAGGGCTTGCAGCTTTAGCAGAGTTGCTGACTGAGCGTTTGCAGGTGGGAGGCCTGGGTGATGTTGTGACGAGTTTGTCACGGGCAGTTCAGGAGCTGGGCCACAGGGTGGAGGTTGTGCTGCCCAAGTACGACTGCCTCAAATACTCCCAGGTGAGGCCTGCACAACGCTGGTCTGCGATCGTGATGAGCTGCTGATGGGCAAACGATGAAAGGCACATGGCCCCTTCACCGCGAGACAGATCTTTGAGCTGGAGGAGAAGTCCAGCTTTTTCTGGGGAGGCACTCGCATCCGCACCTGGCAGGGCTTTGTAGAAGGCATTCTCGTCAACTTCCTCGAGCCTGAAAGCGGGTGATTGCCATGGCCACCCTCATGCTGCCTACTCCAGCTTCACAATGCCCACCACCAACCTGCTCTCTACCAGAGGGGCCAGACCCAGGCGAGATGGCGCACATCATTGACGATGCTGAAGCAGCGTGGTTGAGGCTGCAGGCAATTTTGGGTTGGTTGCATATATGGACGTAAAGATGACGCAGCACGCTTTGGGTTCTTCTGCAATGCTGCGCTGGAGTTCCTGCTGCAAAGTGGCCGCCGCCCAGTGAGGGATCTGATCTATAAAGCTCCCTGCTACTCACGCCTGTTCATAAAGACGTCAGGTTGTCACAAGCTCTATCTTTCACAGGCTTAGGGAGCTCCCTGTAATGTTAACTGCAGGACATTCTGCATTGCCACGACTGGTCGTCAGCCCCAGTTGCACCACTACTGGTGGAGCGTTACAATCAGTGCGGCTTAGCCAATGCAAGGACTGTCTTCACCATTCACAACCTCGAGTTTGGGGTTCCTAACATTGCTGCAGCCATGGCCGCTGCCAACCTTGCCACCACAGTGCGTCCCCCGTTGTCATCCCCCTGAAGCCAATTCCTGTTCTTCTTGGGAAGCTTTCTCCTGCTATACTAGCACGCGCTGGACTCACCCTGCCAGTCACTTACGTGTCTTGAATGGCCGTCTGTGACTGTCTGGTACTCTCCTTCCTGGTTAAGGTGTCACCAACATACGCTGCGGAGATTTCTCAACATGGCGCTATCAAGCCATCTCTGGAAAAGTTCCACGGCATCAGGAATGGCATTGACCCTGACATCTGGGACCCACTCGGAGATGACTTCATTCCTGTATGCTTCATCACGATGACGCCAGCGTATGCTTTTGCAGGAAGGATGGTTCTGCATCATTGTAACACTGCTCGTCACCAGGCGGAGGCTCTGTCTTGAGGAGTACGAGACAACCTCACTGCTGCTTCTCTGACGTCTGCTTGTACTCTAGATGAGGTATACCGCGACAGAGGTGGTGCAAGGCAAGGCGGCGGCCAAGGAGGAGTTGCGGAAGCGATTGTCCTTGAGGCAGGAGGATAGACCTATTGTGGGCATCATCACGAGGCTGACAGCTCAGAAGGGCATCCACCTCATTAAGCACTCCATCTGGCACACCCTCAATCGA
Source organism: Spirogloea muscicola (assembly GCA_009602725.1). NCBI lineage: Eukaryota > Viridiplantae > Streptophyta > Zygnematophyceae > Spirogloeales > Spirogloeaceae > Spirogloea > Spirogloea muscicola. Next base: position 22,084 of record WELB01000418.1, read on the forward strand.
GGCGGTCAGGTTGTGCTTTTGGGTTCTGCGCCAGACCCTCGCATTCAGAACGAGTTCCAGGGCCTCGCTTCGCAGCTCTCCCGCACACATGGCGACATGGCTCGACTTTGGCTGACCTACGACGAACCCCTCTCCCACTTGGTTGGTTTCACAATATTCACAACCTGGTGATTCTGAAGAGGACCGCAGCAAGTGCATTTGTTGCTCCATGAGCACATTCTGAGAAAGCATTCCGTCTGCATACAGATCTATGCAGCCAGCGACATCATACTGGTGCCGTCCATATTTGAGCCCTGCGGTCTGACCCAGCTAGTGGCAATGCGATTTGGAGCTGTACCTGTGGTTCGGAAGACTGGAGGTATGTGCAAGCTTCTGGCCTCTGACTTTAGGACAACCATCGCATGCATACTTGACATTGACGCTTGCAGCGTAGCTGCAGCTTTAGAGTGCTTTTTGCTTACATGTCCTTGCGTTGTGTTCTGTAGGATTGAATGATACAGTGTTTGATGTCGATCACGACAAGGAGCGGGCAGCAACACAGGGCTTGCTACCAAACGGCTTCAGTTTCGAGGGTGCTGATGTGGCTGGCGTCGAGTATGCGCTGAACAGGTCAGCAAAGTAGGAAGCAACAGTGATAGGTGAGCACCAACGCATGGAGATTCTTACATTGTTGATGTTTTGAGTGCTCTTGGCAGGGCTCTGTCAGCATGGTACGACGATCGCGAACGGTGGCAAGCTCTGGCAGCACAGGTCATGGAGCAAGACTGGACTTGGAATCGACCAGCTCTTGATTACATGGAGCTTTACCACGCCACTCGAAAGGGGGCTTGAGGCATCGACCATGGCAAGGGCCTTGATGTCGAGCAGATGCCCATCTTTGACTTTGTGTAACTACCTGTCCCGCGACCTCACCCATCTCCGCCCAATTCATGGCCCGCTCAGGGCATCCACACTGGCCAGCTTGCTCTGCTGAGTCCAACGGAGCCACTTGCTCGTTAGCCCACGAGCTCGGAAGGTGTGACCTCAATGAAGGGTGCATTCTTTGTCAGCGGGCCATGTTGCAATGTCCTGCTTTCACCAGCTGCATAATCAGCGGCTGTGCATTCATTGACTAAGCCGTCAATTTCTGTAAGCACACACATTCTCATTGCACTGCACCAACCCAGCTGCTTAAACTTCTCACTGGAACGTGCTTCACAAAGGAGGGTCCGTGATCGTCCTCGCTCAGTCAGCTGGCTTGCCCATGCTCGTTTACGGCTGCATCGTCGAATGGGAACGCATGCCAGCTGTGCTTACAACGGGTGCCCTGAGCACATCCATAGTGGCAGTGCTAGGTGACCCAACAATTAGTCACAAAAAGAGGAGGGCTCATTGTAGCGCATGCATCTGGGGCTGCAACTTCTAGTGAGCAGCACTCAGAGCCCCCCTGACTGGAGTGTCCTAGCACCTGGCACTACATCCTCGGTCAGTCAAGGTCCGCAATCCCGAGGTTCTGGACGATTATCCTAAGCTGGTCGGGGAAAGTAGACCCTGTGGCATACTCAGTCAGAAGGCCGACTGCGAGACCGAACATGGTCCACCTGCGCCAAACAGGCCGGTACCGTGGCTTCAGTAGCGGCAGTGGATGCACCACAAGATCCCAATGTGAGCGAAGGGCCTTGCCGGGTCAACCAGCCTACATTGCCCCCCGACCGTACTCCAAGACGACCAGCCGGGTCCCTCGGTACGACCCCAAGCTCACGCAGCTGCTGATCCTGCCCGCCAAAAGTGGCTGCTGGCAGCTGAAGCTCGGCCGGCTAGCAGGGGCGCGGCTCGGCCCGGCCCGCATGCCCCGAGGCCGCTGGCCGGGGCGCGGGGAGCTGGCAAGAGGCCAGGGCGAAGGGGCGCACCTGCCATTGGCGATCTCGTTCTTGCGCGTCCAGCCGAAGATGCGGCCGCGGCGCCGCTGCTCCTCGTACTGCTTGTCCTGGAAGTACTGCGTCAGCTCCTTGGCCATCTGGCGCTGGAATTCCACCGTCACGGGGCCGCGGCGGGACCCCGCGGCGGGCGCAGGCGCGGGCGCGGGCGCGG
>WELB01000419.1:0-11955 GCA_009602725.1 Spirogloea muscicola
GCCCACGCCCGTCTTCGCCGGTGAGCGCGCCGCCACTGGCGCGCCTCCAGGCTTGCGACGGCCTGGCCTCCCGGCCTGTGCGGCGGCCTGGCCCTCCCGTCCCTGCCACGTCCGGCAGCTGCGGGGCCCCCGTCCAGCATCCGCCTGGACGGCGGCAGGCAGGCCCACGCCGCGCTCTCGCCGCAGCTGCTGTGGCCCCCGCCTCCGGCGTCCCGCCAATGGCGCGGACGCCAGTCTGGCCGGGGGAGGGGGTGGCACTCCGGACGGCGGGGGGGGCAGCGAGGCGGATGCACAGACGGGGCAGGCGGCCGGGGGCACGGCGAATGCCGCTGGCAGCTGCCTTTGCCGCGACGGCCGTGTCGCAGGAGCGGCCCGCCCGGCGCCGGGTGCGCCGGGAAGCTGTCCCTGCGCGCGCACTGAGGGCTGTCGGAAGAGCCGCCTGGCCGCCTTGGGCCGCCGCTGGCTCCACGAGCGCCTGAGCGCCTCTCGGAAGCGTGCTGCGGACTGCTATCCTCGATCACGAGCCGTGCCTGACATGCACTGCCATGCCCGCTCGTGTCTGTGTTTAGACGCTGCATTGCGTCGCGTCACATCGTGTCATGGCAGGTCACGTCACGTCCTGCCCACGTAGGGTCACGTCATGTCTGGGGCGTTGGCTGGTGCGCCGTTGTCGGACGTCGACTCGAGCGAACGATGGCTCTCGAGAGAAGCTGCTGGAGACGGCTGACGGCCTTCCGCGTTGCTCCGCGCCGCAGTTGATTTGGAGCAAGTCAGGCATGGAGGTTATGGGAGCAGCGCCGGAGGTAGTGCCACAAGTACGGCTGTCCCGCCACTCCTGTTTGGCAGCTTCCAGCACACGCCGGAGCGCTACTCCAAGCTCCTGCGCAAGCGGTGGTGGAGGGGCTCGGCCATCTGCGTGAAGCTCGCGGTGTTCATGATCATCCTGGTGCTCGTCACCTCCGGCACGCTCGCCCTGACGCTCTGGAAGTTCTCGGACGACGACTTTGCGGCCGAGATCAGCCTCCGCATGCGCACTGTGGCTACTCTCAAGCAGCACCAGGTCTGGCCACCAGGAGACTGGGCTGGTAGTTTGCTGCCAGTCATGTAGCTGAGTGCCAGAGATGTGATTGTCAGAGGTTAGACAATCGGATGATCGCAACCTGAGAGGCCTCGATGTGCTCGAAAACCCGCTTGCAGCTCCGCCAGTACCTTGTTGACAAGGAGGGCGAAGTGCGGCTGGTCGCCTCGCGCAATCTTCTCCGGAGCTACTCCAAGCAGTATGAAGGGCTCAGCGCCCCGACGAACAATGCAACCATCAAGGCGGACTTGGCGAGCGGCCAGGCTAGTCTCCAACCCTTTGTCTCTCCCGGCTTGGCCTGTGCTCACCTGGCTCCCCCGTGGCTGCTCCAGCATGGGGGCTCATCCTGACACCCCGGACAAGATGCACGCCTTCGGCAAGGACGTGCACTCTGCTGCTCACTGAGGATGGCTACCAGGGCCAGGGTCGATTCAGTCGTGCCATGGTCCTTGTGTCTTGCGAGGGAATTTGCATGGAATACTTGTCAGCATACTGGTCAGTGGAGGCGACTTCCCTGATTCGCCGGCACTGGGACCGAGCCATGCAGGGAGTCTTGCTAAGCGCGCAAGCCGTGGCCAAGGACTTCCTCTCATTGGCAGTGTACAATCGTTTAGGCTTCCGGCTATTTGAGGTGCACCAGCCTGGTGAGCGCGTGGGGGCTCTGCGTAATTGACTCCTGTCTTGGTCACTGCGCTGCTCCCTTGCAAAGGGGCGTCAATGCACGTGGCACGATGGCTGCTTCTAAGACCTTGGCCTGATGGCTCGTGGCTGACAAGCTAATTCTATTGTTCTACCTTGTTGGAAATGCTCCTTCGTCAGGGTGACATCTGCTGTGTGATGGAGCTATAAAATTGTGCAATTGCATGTGCACCCAGCTTCGATTTCAACCTGCCGCTGATTTTGTTGCCAAGGCTGGATGTCAGGTCTGGAGGCTCTCCCTTTGCAGCTCAACACTTCATTCTATGGCAATGGGTTCCCAGATTCGGACTCTCAAACAAACCTCACGAGAGGACATCCGTACACAGGAAGCGATGAGCTTCGCATAAACATGAGCATCGCCTTGCTCGACCTGCAGGTGCTCCATGACTCGTCGCTCATGGCGGATGTCATTGATGCTTTCTTAGCCAGAATTTGTCTCTACTAGTTGGTCCATGTCCATGAGAGTGGGAACAAAAAGAAGCTGTCACCTCTCTTTGTGAAGATCGTGGAGCGCCTCAAAACATGCCGCCAAGATTGGCTGGTGGGAGGGGGGGCGAGACGAGCATCCTCCTGCCTTGCTGAGGTGTCGGTCATTGCTGGGTGGTCAGGCTCCCTCCATGGTGGGGACGTTGCTGATCATCCTCAATGCGAGTGCCTTTGTTGACCTTGTGTTCGACACCGCTGGGCTGCAAAAGACCGGCGAGATTCTCGTCGGCTACCCATCAGGTAAGTGACTATGGGCTTGCAGGAGCCGGTGGAGCAGATTACGGTGCTCTGCGTCAGTGGTTTGACTATGTTGTACACATGGATCAGTGTGTCATCTATGCGCAGTCCTCTTCTTTCGCTTTTCTGGATTCGACATCATGACAAGCACCGTGCTTAAAAGAGTGAACCAGCAGTGCAAATGTTGAAGGTACTGGTTGACAGCATCACAGGCCTCTCCTTTCATCCATCTTGCAGTCAGATGATAGCTTGATATTACTTGATGCCAGCAGGCAATGACAGCATCACCTACATTGTACCACCTTTCCACCACAAGTCAGTGTTGACACAGCAGTATACAGGCCCTCTGGCTGATGCCATCGGGGGTGCATCTGGCTTCTCTCGGTCCAGAGACTACCGGCATGTCGCTGTAGCGGCTGGGTTTACGCCAGTGGGCTACCTCGACTGGGGTTGGTCCGACGAACACGCCGAGCTCTTGCTTCAAGGCCCCTCTGCTGCTCTCCCGCTTCGCCGAACGTCGTCGAGATCGTACTTCACCGTCGAAAGTCAGATTGCCTCCTCGGTGACCGTCTCGCGCACGGCGGAGCGTCGCGCAAGCCACCGGCGGCCGCTGCAACGCCCCTCGCCGTGGAGGGGGTGCAACCGGCGCCGACCAGTGGGCTACCTCGACTGGGGTTGGTCCGACGAACCAATCTACGTCCTGCTGCTTGCTCGAGAGCTCGTTGTGCACAGCAGCTCAGCACACTATCGTCTTCGCTCTGTCATAGCGTCCTATACATGTTCGACATTCCTAGCCACCCTCGGAGTACCTGAAGCACACTCTTGCTTCCTGGCAGGTCTGGTTGCCAAGATTGACGATGATGAGGCGTTTAGGTTGCTGCATCATCTCACTCTGGCCATTATAGTGTCCATTGATGTCATTGTCACTTTAGGACTAGTCAGCTCATATTTCTTGGCATGGGTGAGCTTGCAAAACCTAGCGGCTGCTCTTTGGACGCAATACACCTGTGTTTTCTACGTTCCTGTGCAGCATGGTGTTTCGGAGCTGGGAGCTACTGCAGTCAGAGGCTTGATTGTCCTGCATCTGATCAGGCTCTCTTCCAATGCATTGCTACTGTGGTTGCATCTGATGACAAACTTTTGTTTCTATTCTCCTCAGTGGTTCGCTGGACCCATCATTGATTTAGGTATGACAGCCATGGCCCTCGCTAAGGGCGAAACTACTGCCAGAGCAAAAGAAAGCAAGCGGACATATTGGCCAGACGAGCTCGATGATTTGCGTTGTGCATTCAATGACATGGCAGCTGAGGTCGTCAACACAAATAGCATGCTGGAGCAAAAGGAGGTTACCATGAGGATCACCAAACGAGTTGCAATTCTCAATCGTCATTCGTACCTGCACACCTATCCTGCTTTTCGTGTATCAAACGGCTTCACATAGGTTCCCGCATTTGCCAGCAGTTTTCACTTTCAACATCCAAGAGATGGAAGCAAAAAGCTTTGCCTCTGGGCGTTGGCAATTTCTCACATTGAGGGTTTTGCTTTCTGACTTCTGCGCTATGCCTATTGATACAGGTCTTAGACAGGACGCGTGATCTAGCCAGTACGAATAAGAGACTGCAGAAGGAGATCGAGGTAAGAAGGACGATTGAGGAGGAGCTGCAGACTGCAAAGAACATTGCTGTCAAGGCCGACCAAGCCAAGTCAGAGTGGCTCGCCAACATGTCCCATGAGATCCGGACTCCCCTGAACGGCATCATAAACTGCACGGAGCTCTGTCTGGATACAACTGTCAACCCAGAGCAGAAAGAGTACCTGGAACTGGTGAGCGTCCACACAAGAACCATGGGGCTACTTTGCCATGTTGCAGTCCAGGATCTTTTGGAGGGCGCTGGGTTCCCTAACAGCAAGAACTGGAATGTTTCTAAAGAAGGGCGCATGTGACTTTGGTGGCCTGTCAGAGACATTACCGTTACTAAAGCTGTGCAACAATAAAGCTTGAGTCCCACCTTCCGGCTTGCCCGCAGGTGCTCTTCTCTGCGAAGCATCTTCTTCGGTTGATCAGTGACATTCTGGATTTCAGCAAGATAGAGGCGGGGAAGTTGGACATGGAGAAGATTGCCTTCTCCCTTGCGGACCAGCTGGAGCACGCTGTGGCTGTGCTTTCTGCCAGGGCCCACAAGAAAGGCCTTCTGCTTGCTTGCCGTTGTCACAGAGATGTCCCTGACAACCTGATTGGAGACCCTGGACGGTTGTTTCAGATCTTTGTCAACCTCATAGGTGGGTGGTCTTGTGTATGTGCTCTTACGCAGACCGGCTGAGCTTCTCAGCTATTCAAAGGCCGTCGCCTTTTGTGCTTTCGCTGCCAAACTGGCCTGGTGCAGCAGGCCCACATTCATGAGCACCATCAGCATAGATATTCCAGAACAGATGGATACACCAGCACGAGTATGCTTGACAAGGTGGGCTCTGCTGCTCTTGCAGGAAATGCCCTCAAGTTCACGTCCGAGGGGGAGGTCGTGGTCACTGTTTCGTGCCTAGGTCATCCAGATGCAGATTCCACAGAGCTTCTCTTCTCTGTCAAAGACACTGGCATTGGCATACCAAAGAGCAAGCAGTCTCTGCTATTCCAGGCCCTCTCTCAATTGGAATCGTCAACGACCAGGTACTATCTGCTGCGGGGCATGGCATGCTGCATCCTACAGCCCCTTCTGCTATTCCGTCAAACAACTGGTCCACTGCTTGAGTACCTGATCAAGGCAGGGAGCTCTGGCGTGCTTGCTGACTTGCGGAGTCGATCCGTGGTTCAGGTTGTATGGAGGCACCGGCCTGGGCCTGCTCATCTCCAGCCGCCTCTCTAACGCCATGAGTGGGCGCATGTGGGTTGAGAGTGACCAAGGCAAGGGCTCCACGTTCTTCTTCACGGCTCGCTTCCTGATACCTCACGTGCCTGTGGCCTCTGCTGGCAACACCTCGCCGGTGAGGGAGAAGCAGTTCAGCGGCTTGAGGGCCTTGGTAGTCGACCACAACCACACCAGTGGGGACATCGTCTTGGAGATTCTTCAGGTACCATCATCTTAGTGCTTCATGCACTGTTCTGGCTCGCGGGATGTGGATGCAGGTTATTTGTAGCCAAAGTGGTTTTCCTAGTGTCTAAAGGTGAGACGTTTGCACCATTGGCGGATCCCTTGGCCCAATCTGCAAGGACTTGCAGTCAGTGCACGACAATTCTAGACCAATCGTCATCCACTGGCTCTGATCTCAGTGATACTCAGGCATCCTTGTCTGGAACTCTTTTGGCACAGAGATGGGATATAGATGCTGAGTGGGTGTCCAGCGCGGAGGCTGCTCTCAAGCGACTGGAGCAGGGGGCCAAGGGCGAGGGAAGGGGCCCGTTCAACCTCCTTCTCCTCGACCTCTGGCTGAAGCCGCCTGCCACGCCGGGCGGGCCTCGGCAGGGGCCCCCGGTGGAGCCGGAAGAGGCCGGAAGCCTGGTCTCGCGGCTCCGAGAGACGCCACAGGTCTTCGCGCACTGGGAGTCCGGGCAGCCCGCGGGCTCTGGGCAGGCGCCCGTAGACAGAGTAGACGGCCCAGTAGTCGAGAAGGACAGTGGGAAAGCGGGCTCCAGAGAAGCGGTGCAGACTATGCCACAAGCGAATGGCCTGGGAGATGGCTGGAGGGAGCAGACGGAGGATGTGGAGGAGCTTGCGTCGCCCTCTGAAGCAGCTTCCCCCCTGCGGCTCTCACTGTCCAGCTGGCACTCGAGCGACAGCGCAGGAGAAGATGGCAGAAGCTGCGCAGTGAAGGTGCCAGCTAGTAGCCAGAACCACGTGCACAGCGGCGTTGAATCGCCTGCGAACTCGAGCAGCACTAGGAGCAGAAGCAGCGACAGTGGCAGTCGTGCTAGGCATGAGCCAGGATCCTCGCTAGCAAATGGCTCGTTGGACAGGCAAAGGAGTAGCTCACTCTCAGATGTAGAAGCTGTATCTGGAGCCTTGCCCCCCCCTGTTGTTATGATGACTTCCATCGAGCACTCAGGCATGCACCTGTAAGACTCTTCGCCTCTAAGCCGCCTCCTTTGCTCCAGATCTGGCAGCTCGCGGGTCTGCCCAAGCTGTAATCACCGATGCTGATGACATGTCTCCTGCACTGCTAGAGTCAGATGTCAGGCTCCCTTTTCGATGTACACATGGTGAATCAGGTCACAAGGACAGACATGGCCATGCGCAGCCTTTGGTGGTGACATCGTAGACAGCTACTGAATCCCTGCATCCTGTCCACGTTTGTCGTTGCAGGTGTCAAGCCATGGGCATGAGATACTACGTGGCTAAGCCAATCAAGAGAAGCTTGCTACTGAGAGCTATTCAAACGGCCCTGGAAGTCCACCCTTCAACCATCTCAAGGCAGATCTCGCTCAGCTCACAAGGTTCAGGTGTGGAGGATGCTATCAAGCACAAGCTGCACATCCTGGTGGCTGAGGACAATGCCATCAATCAGAGAGTCGCTTTGACATTCCTTCACAAGTGGGGCCACTCCACTACACTGGCAAACAATGGAGCTGAGGCACTCGAGAAATTCAGGAAGAGCATTTTGATCTAGTTCTCATGGACGTGAGTGCCTGCCTGTGATTGAACTGCTCTACGAGCCTTGGGGTTTTTCACCTTTACATGGAAAGTCCGCAGATGTGCTGCATAATGGCCTGTGAATCCTGCATGTTAGCATGTTCAGGGGCTGTAGTCAACCATCCGTCTGAAGAGATCTACTGTCTCCTTATTGGTATGCAAGAACAGTGGACACATCAAGCAGGTCCTCGACTCTGCCAGTTGTCCTGCCATCTGCTTGCACCTTCTGCTGATTCTGGACGTCAGGCAATTGTCTTTCTCACAGGTGCAGATGCCAGTGTGTGATGGACTAGAAGCGACCCGCAGAATACGAGCTGAAGAGGAAGGATCACAGCTGCCTCGCACGCCCATTGTTGCCGTAAGTAGATCAGACTTCTGACTCCTGGCTTTTGTGGAGTGCCATGCTGAGCCCGCCAGGTAGCTGCAGCAGGGCTCTGCTTATATGCCAGAAGTCATCTGGCGTACTCCACTTGTGATATTTGTCTCTGGTCTGTAAACAAGAATGTATGCGGTAGCACTGAAGTGCAGGGCTCACTTGTAGAGTTCGGGGCTTAAGTTGCAGAGTTGATATAGTCAGCAGCATCATCATATCGGGGTGTGGCATGTGTCAAGCAGATGACTGCACATGCCATGGCTGGCGATGGAGAGAAGTGTATAGTTGCTGGGATGGACGCCTACATCAGTAAGCCTTTGAAAGTGCAGAAATTCCAGGATCTTCTACACGTTGTCTCACAGTGGAGGCAGTTGGGCAATCAGAAGAAGAGCCTTATGGAGTGAGTTCTTTTGCCGTCGCCACTGTGCTGGATCAGCCATGCAGTGCAGCAAGTTCAGATGGCAGTCAGCTGGCGCCTTGTTCTTAAAGAGAGTCAAGTTGGTCCTTGTTGATTCCATCATGGGAGAAGGGCAAACTTTGCTGGAAGTGCCTGTGATGGGTATTGGTCGTGGGCGACTCTTACTGTATAGCCTGTCATTTGTGCTTATCGGTGACGGCGGGTGCTTGCTGGCATGACCAAGTGAATGACACGATGAAGGCTGTGATCTGGTTCACTGTTTGCAGGCTTTGGCTAAGGAGTCGAAGAAAGGCAGACGCTTGGAAGCTCGACAAGTCTTCTCCGCGGCAGGAAGGGCCTAGCTTTTGACCCATTCTAGAGCTTAGACCACGCTTGTCATTAGTATAAAGCCCTGGCCCAGCCTTTGTCACACGGCCGTGTACATGATGAGTGCACGTGTGTGTAATAGTAGATACCTTCCACATGCTCCCCTCTGTGAACCTGGCCGCGGGCACGTGATAAGCTCAAGAGCCCGTCTTTTACTGTGACTGGTGGTATGGCGAATGTATGCTGGATGGCGGGTGCAGCTGGATGGTGAGTGCAGCAGCGTAGCTGTTGATACGGGCAACATACAAGTCGTTTAGAGGCAGAGACCTGAATGTTTATTGAACAACGCCTCGTCGCTTCTGATGTTGACTGCGACATGATGGCGATGAGCTAGAGCATCACATAGTGCTGACCTGGTATTGTAAGAAGTCGAAGTGCGCCACGACCATACGAGCAAGATGCATCAATTCAAAGCTTGAGCGTGTTTGGAATGCAAACAAACAAGTGGCAGGAGCAACAGACAAGGAAGTTGATGTGCAGAGGTGTTGTCGCGACAAACTGACCTCCCTTCGCTCGTCATGCTGAGGTGTTGCCGTGCGCCGCTCGCATCTCTGTTGACCCAGAGAGGCTTTAGTACTTAGGAAGAATCTATTGGTCGTCCGAGGTTGTCGCTCATTGTGTCATCGCTGTTTCTTCTTACTTCTGTGTCGTCGCTTGGTAGATTGCCCAATTGCGCTTCTGGACTGCTGTCAGCTCAGACAAGCCTCCTGGGCTCACGGCAATCAATGAGCTCCTCTTATTGATTCCTTTGGGGTGGCCTCTCACAGCCATGGCCTCACATTGGGTGAGCTGTTTCTTCTTATGAGCGAGCCAGACAGCCTGACTGTGCTAGGTGACCTCTTGAGGCTGTCATGCAAGCTCTGTGAGAGGAGCCAACTGCTCGCGACATCCTTTCAGTCACTGCCCTACACTCTTCATTGCGGTGGGGTCGCTGGACATGGGGTGATTGAGTTGTTCTTCCAGCTTGTAACATGAGAGCTTGATGGTGTACATTGACAGCAATGCAACTAGCATGTGGTACGGGTCCTCGGGGGGCAGAGCTTCCAGGTATCAAGGTGAAGCCGCTGCTGTCTAGCAGGGGCGGTTGTGAAAGCCAGCCAAGTGCATACAATGGCTTCTGTACAGTGCATGTACATTGCCGGGAGGAGCAGACTGGGTAGCCAGGGCCAATTCAGCATCTCCGCGTCAGCAGTGGGAAGGCGGACGAGCTGAGGTGAGGGAGAGGCCCCTCTGCCATGAATGCCAGAGGCTGCTGCCAGGGCGTGACCGGGACGGCACTGAAAGGCAAGCGATTGGGGCAGCTGGAGCGCCTCGGGGAGACGCATTTGGGCGGCAGCACGACGGCAGGACGCGGAGGCACGGAGCCTCCAAGGGGGAGAGAAGGTGCGCGGTGCGCCTGTATCGAAGGGAGGCCATACCAAGCAACTTAAACGACTAGCTAACAAAGTGCAGAAATCAAGTCTTTCAGAGGGGGCAAGGTTTGTGAATCTAAGAGGAGCTGAAGTAACAGAACAGTGGAAAGGAGAAGTGGAGGGGGACTGTAGTACCCACGAGTGAGCACTCACATCTGAGACTAATCTGGGGCGGAGCACCACCACAGGGAGTGCGGCGCCCTGCTCGCGTTGCCGCTGGAAAGCTGGAGAGGGCCCTCTGGGCTCGCTTGCTCTCCTGCGTGGTATCCGCTTTCCGACTCTTATGAACCTTTTGCCAATCCTCCACAGCTTTTCAAAGAGGGGCGAGGGCTGGAAAAAGCAAGCCCGTGAGGGCTGGCCCGTTACAGCGAAAAAGGAAGTGCTCGCCCATTGAGGATAGGGGCTGGAAAAACCAGCCCAAAAAGAATGAACAAAGTACGAGAAGGTGGCCAGGGGAAGCGCGAAGAAAATCAAGCACAGAAAGACACAAAGCAGCTACGAATCACTCAGTAACCCCTGCTAAGCAGCCGCAGATTAGAGATGCTAGGCTCCTGGAAGTGGGTCCCCTGGCCAGAGCCAGACGCAGCAGCAAGGGCTCTGCCGGCACGAAGGTGCAGCGCGCGGGCCATCGACCTCTGCAGCGAGACGGCCAGGCGCATTCGGTACACTTGCGCCAGCGACCCGGCTGCAGGAAAGTCCACCGGCTCCCCATGGAAGCGACGGGCGATGGCGTGGCGGGCGAGCTGGTTGAGCAGCTCGAGCCACCGAGCGCCCAGCGCCCCATGGGTGTCAATTGCCAACGGGAAGAACTCGTCTTCCCGAGGATGATCGGCGTACTTGAGCTCTTTAGCCCGAGCGGCGCAGGCGACCGCATACCCAGCCTTGGTGGCACATTGGGCTGGGTGTGAGCGGTCGTATGCGTCGGTGGTCACCACGTCCAGGGGAAGACGTGGCCCGCCGGCCAGTGGGGTGGCCACCAGGTCTACGCGACGGGCGTGGAGACCGACAGCCCCTCGCCCCTCTTGGCGTCCTTTTTTCTTGGAAAAAGAAACGAAAAGAGCCGCTTCACCTCACGGACCAAGCTTTGGGCCGGCCTCTCCCAGCCACCAGTTCATCTGGCCGCGCTTGTCGCCCAAGCGGCCGCCTCGACATAGGGGCCCCGTCGTTTTGGCCTTTGTGGGCTCCCTTTTAGTGCTTCCCCTGGCCCCTTCTCATACTTTGTTCAGGATTTCTTTTCTGGGCTGGCTTTTCCCAGCCCCTATGCTCAATGGGTTTGTCCATTCTTTTTGGGCTGGCTTTGCCAGCCCCTCTTTCTTTACTGTTACTTAGCGCTTCCCCTGGCCCCCTTCTCGTACTCTGTTCATTCTTTTTCGGGCTGGTTGTTCCAGCCCCTATTCTCAATGGGCGAGCACTTTCTTCTTTTCTTTATGGGCGAGCCTTCCTCCTCCTCAATGGGCGAGCCCTTCTCTTTTGGAGTGCGCCTTCTCTCTCGGGCAGGCCTCACAGTTGTCGCCTCTCCTTTTCGCGCCTTCGGGCCCCTTCTTTCAGACCCTTGTGCTGTACATCTGGGCTGGCTCCTCGCGGCTCCTCGCTGGCATCTGGCTGGCATTTCACAGCCGATTCTTTCATATCAGCAGCCGCTTTCTTTATTTTCGCTAGGTCTCCCTTTCGCCCACCCCCAACCCGACCGTTGGCGCGCCCGCGCTTGCCCCCCGCGCCGCCGCCGCCGCCGCCGCGGCGGCGGCGGCGGTCCTTTCGCCCCCCGCTGCCGCCGGCTGGCGAGCTGGCGCCGACGAGCTCATGGCCGCGCCAGGCCCCGGGGCTTCTTCGGGCGCCACGCTCAAGGCCGCGCCAGACCCTGCCCCCGCCCCTCTGGTTGCCTCGCCGCTGCCGAGTTCCCCCGGTCACCCTCGGCTGGGCAGCAGTTCCCCGTGCCTGCGCCAGCGACAGCTGCTCCTCCCGACGCTTCAAGCCCCGCGGCGGCGGCCTCGGGCGCCCCGGCCTCCTCTACCCCGGCGGGAGCCGAGCTCGTCCTCCCCTACCAAGCGCCTCCTGTCTTCACGGGCAGCGACGGCCTGAGTACGAGCGAGGTTCTGTCCCTTCGGCCATCCAACTCTTGGCGGCCGCGGCACCACCGGCCCTTTTTTTTTTTTTTTTTTTTTTTTTTTTTTTTTTTTTTTTTTTTTTTTTTTTTTTTTTTTTTTTTTTTTTTTTTTTTTTTTTTTTTTTTTTTTTTTTTTTTTTTTTTTTTTTTTTTTTTTTTT
>WELB01000419.1:12670-25926 GCA_009602725.1 Spirogloea muscicola
AGGATAGGGGCTGGACAAGCCAGCCCAAAAAAGAATGAACAAAGAACGAGAAGGGGGCCAGAGGAAGCCAGAGGAAGCGCTAAGAAACCAAAGCACACAAAGAAAGAAAGCAGCTACAAATTACTCAGGTTCCAGGCGCCTCTCCCGCCGCCACACCAACCGGCACGGCCCCCCACCAGCCATGCCTCCCGCGGCCGCCCCCACTGGCCTCCCACTTCCCGCTGCAGGCGCCGCCTTGTGCATTCCTCTGGGCTGGCCTCTCCCAGACACCAGTTGATATGGCCGCGCTTTTCTCTTTGCTGCAGGCGCCGCCACCGGCAACAGGCCAAATCGGACCTCGTCCCCTTCCTTCGGGCTGGCTTGTCGAGCCCTCGCACGCTCTGGATGAGCTGTGGGACAACTATGTGGTACAGCCCCTTGTTCAGCAGCCAGGTGCTTTACAGAATCACTCAGCAACCGCTGCTGCAAAAGCAGCCGCAGATCAGAGGGGCGGTCGCGGGAGGCTCGTCCGGAAACGGCCGGACAAGGGTTGTCAGGCAGGTGCCGGAAAGCGGCGGAGGGGGGCGGGGCGATATTCGCGGGGCACCTGGGGAGGGGGCCCCCACTGGGCGCGCGCCCGACAGAGCCGGGCCGTCCAGGGTGTGGCGGCGCGCCTTGGCCCCGTCCTGCCGCCTGGCCGGGGTTGGCGTCCCTCCCACCGGCTCCCCCCGCGCCGCCGCCATGGCCAGCGCCGTCGCGCCCTCCGGTGAGCGCCCCGCGCCGCAGCCCCCTCCGGCCTGCCTGCCCGGGGGCCTGCCTCCGCTCCCCGCGCTGACGGCGACTCCATCGGGAAGCGACGCAGGAGTCACCTCGGGGCTCGCCTCCCCCTCACCTCCCCCGCCTCGCCTCGTCGCAGGCGACTTGGACCTGGAGACGGGCGCGCCCGCGCCGCGCCTGCCCCCGCCGGCGCTCTCCCGGGCCGCGCTCGGCTCCGGCCTCTTCGCCCCCGCCCCGCCGGAGCCCGGCCCCCCGCCCCGGCGCCGCCCGAGCTGGCGCTCCCGCTCCTCCATCTGCCTGAAGCTGGCGCTCTTCGTCAGCATCCTGGTGCTCGTCACCTCCGGCACCCTGGCCCTCACCGTCTGGAAGTACGCCCACGACGACCTCGAGTCCGACATCCGCCTCAGGCTCGACACCGTCGCCACCTTCAAGCAGCAGCAGGCAAGCCAGGACGCGCGCGCCGCGCAGGACGCCACATTCTCCTCCATGCTTGCTGTGGTGCCTCGGTACTTGGGCGCGGAAGCCTGGGCCTCCGATGTCCTGATGAGAAGCGAAGCGGCCGGGCGCCTCTACTCCTGCTCGCTGCTGCACTGCTGCGGCTGGGGTCCAACGGCTGAGCCCGACGGCATGGCCGCACTGCGCAGGTGCGGCAGTACCTGACTGAGGAGGAGGACAAGGTGCGCCTAAATGCGGCGCGGAATTACATCCGCAACCTCACCAGCCGCTACTCTGACTTGGAGGGGCCCATCACCGACGCCGCCACCCTTGGAAGTCTCGAGCAGGCACAAGTGAGGAGAAACAGAACTCCCCCGCTTGGCTCTGCACCGCACTGCAGCAGCACCCTCTGACTCACGGGTGCACGGTGCCCGGTCTGGCGTCCCGGCTCGCTGGCAGAGAAGCAGCGTCCTCACGGAGTTGGTTGCAGAGAAGCTGCGTCACTCCAGGAGCTGTCATCTCATCTTGTCACACAGATTGAAGGTCTGAGACTGGAGGCGTGGTTGTTGCTCGTCAGCCGGCTTGGGCGTGGACCCTTTGATACAGACCTGAGCCCTTGCCTGGTTCCCCACTCATGCAGAAATACCTCGTGAGCAGCCTGAGCATTGTCCAGGAGTTTCTGTCGCTGGCTGTGTACAACAGGGAGGGCTTGCTGCTGTTGAAAGTGCGGCAGAATGCTACAGGTGAGGCCTGCTGCAACATGGCGTCCTCGTGTGGGTGTGTCTCGCATTGGCCTGCAGCGGCAGGAAAGCACCTCAGTGGATGCACCTGTACCACGAGACCGCATCTGCTAGGCCCTTGATCCCCAGACTCGTTGCTGTCCACCAGAGACACAATGCTGCGCACACAGGTTGTCAGCCGTGTCTTGACATTGCCGCACAACGACTGAGTGATACCTGCCAAGCTTGCAGGCGTACATGACCCGCCAGGTAAAGTGCCGCCGTTGCCAATGCCGCTGCCTGAGCACCGTACACCTGCACAGTCAACGCTGTCCACAAGCATTTGCATCGAGCCTCCCTATCTCCACAAGGACGAGCTTCGGTTGAACATGACTATTGCAATCCTGGACCTGGTGGTAAGCAACGCACTCCAACAGGTCATGCCTTGCTGATCTCTACTCGAGAAGAGCTTTCATCACAAGTAAGAGATACAGCAGACGACGAGCACGCTCGCTTGAGAGCATAGGGATATGAGAGAAATAGAAGAGAGAGGCCACGGCATGCTGAGAAAGCAAGTCATACAACACAGATTAGTGCGTACCTCTGGAAGAGGTACAGGGTGCTGTTGGTCCCCACAGTATGGGGGTGAGATGACTGGTGCGCTTGCAGCACCAGGCACAGCTATCCTCCAAAGCATTGCAACTCTGTGACTGCCATAATCGCGTGTCCTCCTGGCAGACGGAGGACCCCGTGGGCTGCATGCATGTGGTTATCAACGCTACCCAGCTGCAGGGGATTGTGCACGCGGCCACTGGTCTACAGAAGACCGGGGAGATCCTGCTTGGCTTCAGCTTGGGTATACAACTACGACCCACCTTCCAGACAACAATGCTGGATGTGCGTTGCACATTCTCAGGGGCAAATCTCTCTACCGGACCTCTAAGCCCTTCCACTGACATGGGAACGTTTCCTACTTGTAGATAACAAGACTATCAACTACGTGGTCACACCCGAGAAGCATCCTGCAATTACCAAGCAGCCCTTTTCTGGGCCCCTCGCTCTGGCCATTGGAGGCAAGTCAGGGTTCACCCGCAACCAAGACAATTGGAACGTGGCAGTGGCAACTTCATACATCCCTGTTGGATTCTTGGGCTGGGGTAAGGCCTGCCTCTGGTTGTTGCATTGATGCCACAAAACCTTCTCGTTCATTGTGAGCAAAGAATCACCCGGTCATCCCTTTTCGTGGCAACGTCATGCAAGCTCGTTGCCTGCAAGGTTCTTCTTGACTGCCGCATGCAAGAAGAACGCGTTCTGGCTGCACAGGCAAGCTTGAAGTGGACTCAGTGAGCTCTGAAGCACAGGCCGCCTACTAGTCACTGTGTGGGCTAGGTCTTTGTCTTGCGATGTAGTAAGAACTGTGTCTGGTGGTATACGGTTGCCCAGGTCTTGTTGCACAGATTAACGAGAGCGAAGCATACAGATTGGTCCACGCACTCACCGTGGTCATCATCGTGGCAATGTGCGCCATCCTGTTCGTTGGGCTGGTCGCCACGCATTTCCTCGCCAAGGTCCTTGACCTGACCTCATTTCTGCAATGAAGATCTTGCAAGCATCCAGATAACTATCTCCGCTCGGATACATGCGGCAGCCAGCGCTTTTTCTCGGCTTACTTGGTGCCTGCTTTACTCATTCCCTTGTTCTCCGTGGTGCTCTAGCTCTCCCGTTGGCCTCATATTGACATTATTGCTGACTCCAGCTTCTCTGCTCGCTATGTGGTCCAGTGGTTTGCAGCTCCCATCGTCGAGCTCGGGGATGTGGCCGTGGCTCTTGCAAAAGGCGACTTCACTGCAAGAGCCACCAAGCACAAGAGAACATACTGGCTGGATGAGATTGATGACCTGCACAATGCATTCAATCACATGGCAGATGAGATCAAGGTTGCATACACCACACTGGAGCACAAGGTGCACTATCTACCCTTGTGATCCCTCGTTGGACAGCACAAAGTTCGTGCAAGACTGTGTGACAATGTTTACACACAGAATCCCCGATGGGACGGCGCCAATGTTGCTCACAGAGCAGCAAGTGCGGCTTGCAGACTCGAGTCGTCTCTCCGTACTTGCTGATTCCTTGTGGATAACCCGTGGCTGGGCACAGGTGAAGGAGCGCACTTGTGATCTGGCGTCTGCAAACGAGATCTTAGCAAAGGAGGTTGAGGAGCGCAGGAAAGTAGAGAAGGAGCTGCAAGCGGCAAAGAATGTAGCTGTGCAAGCGGATCAAGCCAAGTCGGCTTGGTTGGCCAACATGTCGCACGAGATTCGGACACCCCTCAATGGCATCATCAACTGCACTGAGCTGTGCCTCGACACAATCATGTCTGATGAGCAGCAGGAGCAGCTGGAACTGGTCTGCCCTTCTGCCACCTTATTCACCGGCTGCACTGAAAGTGTCGTTGCATGCAAAAGCTTTGTGTCACCAATGTGGGACTGTTCTTGATGGGTCGCTCTTAGAGAACGACAGCAGGCACAGAGGTGTAGGTCGCCATACAACGGGCATGCAGGCTCTCGCAAAATACTGAGAGCTACCTCTGTCTTGATCACTGTAGGTCCTGTTCTCTGCCAAGCACCTATTACGCCTCATCAGCGATATCCTTGATTTCAGCAAGATAGAGGCAGGCAAGTTGGACCTGGAGCAGATTGAGTTCTCCCTCCTGGACCAGCTAGACCATGCAGTTGCTGTGCTGTCAGCTAGAGCACGCAAGAAGGGGCTCTTCTTGGCAAGCATGTGCGAGCCTGCCATCCCAGATGCTCTGATTGGTGATCCTGGCCGGCTTTTCCAGATCTTTGTGAATCTCGTGGGTAAGTACGGAAGCTACCATTTGCGCTGTTGTGCAGGGAGCATAATGCTAGACGCGTTACCAAGCTGAGCGGTTTGGATTCCATATATGGCACTGCATGCTTAGTAGCAGAAGTATTGGGCAGACTGAGTGCTTGATAGACAAGACCGGGCGGCAACTGAGTAGAATGTTGTGCGCCTCTGTGCTGGTGGGGCACTAACTGTGCCTCTTGATGATCTCTGCAGGCAATGCTATAAAGTTCACCCCAGACGGGGAGGTCGTTGTCACTGCCTCAATCATGGAGCACCTCGATCCTTCCCACATTCAGCTGCTCTTCTGCGTGCGAGACACTGGCATTGGCATACCAAAGAGCAAGCAATCTCTCCTCTTTCAAGCCTTCTCCCAAGTCGAGGCATCAACTACCAGGTGAACCTTTTGTGGTAGCTGACATACAGCTAAAGTGTGATGCTGAAGGGACCTTCCATTTGTCCAGCTTTGACCTTCAGTACTGCATGTCGTGACGTCCGCTGAGGCTCCACAAGGTACTGACATGCAAACTACTCCATGCAGGGTGTATGGAGGTACTGGACTTGGTCTGCTTATATCGAGCCGTCTATCTGCTGCCATGGATGGAAGGATGTGGGTTGAAAGTGATGAGAAGAAGGGCTCCAGCTTCTTCTTCACTGCACGCTTCCTTGTCCCGCCCTCCCCCACACCAATCCCCGGCTCACTTTCCCCGAAAAAGGCGAGCTGCCTTGACGGTCTGAAAGTGCTCATCATTGATGGCAACAAGACCAGCACGGAGATGACTCAGAACATTCTGGAGGTGGGTGGTAAGCTTGTGTTACAGCTTGGAAGTTCGTTGTCAGATTAGACCCCTGTCAAGGACGGGACTGGGAGGATCTGCACCCCTAGTCCAGATGTCTAGTTCAGCCAACCATCCTGAATTCACATTGCTTACTCAGCAAGTTGGCTTCTGGTACTGCAGAGATGGGCTGTGAGGTGTGCAAGTGTGTCGACTGTGGACGAGGGCTCAGAGAGGCTTGAGGAAGCGGTTGCTGGTGGGGAGCGATTCCATCTAGTAATTGTGGACCTCTGGATCGGCTCCGACTACCCACGTGGGTACCCACGTGGGCAAGGCGAGGCTGACTATAAGAAGTCTGAAGTTGCCACTTTGTTGGCGAACCTCAGACAGAAGCCACAACTGCTGGAAGTCTGGGCAAAAGAGGGTGTTGAAGCGGGTCAACCGCAAGGAGGGGAGCCAGAAGCTGGCGTGCAACTCACTGAGCAGGTTGTAGAAGCTTCCCAGTATGCAAGTAGCCTCGAGACTCCCAGACTTGGCAGGACAAGCAGCAGGCATGGTGGGCAGTGCAGCAACTGCAGCCCAGGGCAATGTGGGCACTACGTACTTGACAGCCCGATAGAGGAGCGGGGGTCAGGATCTGCGCACGTGACACCATCCACCTCTCCGCATGGTGTACGTTATGAGACGAACGATTTCTGCACAAGGTCTCCTGAATGTGACTCTCAAGCGGGCTTAGGTGAAGCTGCACACGGAGCTGGCACTGCCCGGGCTACTACAGCCTCGGGAGCATCACTCCCCGGGGCTGAGCACCGGTTGGAAAGCTGCAGGCTGCCCGTTGTGTTGTTAACCTCATGTGGGCACAAAGACATCGCCAGGTGAGTCTCGATATAGCTACGCCTTGGTCTTGGTTGTGATAGGAGATGCTTGAAGATGACGCAAGCACCCTTTACTTGCCTAGAAAAAGGGCTCGTAAAGCGCACCATCTCTTGCAAGTCCATGAGCCGTAGACAGTACTTACTACCAGTGGCACTTCGTATAAGCTCCTTGAGTATCCACTTGCCTTGCAGGTGCTCGGAGCTTGACGTCGATACACATGCAGGGAAGCCTATCAAGAGAAACCTCCTCTTCAAAGCCATGCAGAAAGCACTGCAGCTTCGAGCAGTTTTGGACCTCAGTCCACAGAGTTCCGGAGGCATACTAGAGTCTGTGGGTGGCGCCGAGGCTCCTCAGCAGCTCCATATCCTGGTGGCAGAGGACAATGTCATTAACCAGCGGGTAGCTCTGACACTTCTGAGGAAGTGGGGCCACATACCGATGCTTGCTAATACTGGTGCTGAAGCTGTGGAGAAGTTTCAAGGAACACATTTTGATCTGGTTCTTATGGATGTAAGCGCTGCCCACCTGCTTCTTGACCTGCAGCATGTTGTCAAGGATGTCCTGTGCTACTCCAATTTGCATCTGGAAGCCACTGCTCTGTGAGACTAGTGCTACGCTCATGCAGGAGTCGGTTCACACAGTGACTCTGTGATGGTCTGTCATGACAGTGGCTCTGTGATGGTCTGTCAGTCTGAGTCCTCATATTAGCAGATGCGAAGGGCGGCTTGCATGTCACTGGGATATGTCAATATGGGACCAACTTCTCCGAACGTTGGAAGTGATCGGTCATGTAACAGACTCATCTGAAGCAGGAGGCGAGTGAATGGCACAATGGAAAGACTAACGTCACAAAACGCTCTGAATTCCTTCCAAACTCTCCATTCTGTGGTGCAGGTCCAGATGCCAGTATGTGATGGCTTGGAAGCAACAAGAAGGATTCGACTCTTGGAAGCTGACCTTGGAAAGCCTCCTACCCCAGTTGTTGCAGTAAGCTCCTTAGGACCCCTGGTTTCACCTCTTCCCCACCTGCAACTTTCTGTCCAGGCTGAGATTGGGAGGCTTGCTAGTCTTTGACTGTGTCAGGTTGCAGAAGAGGTACTGAGGTGTATTTACACGTGCTGACGTATTACTCACTACGTTATCCCATGGTCAACCATCACTGAAGCTGGCACATATTTGTTCACACTCAAGAGTTTGTCATGTCTCATGCAGTGACAAGACAGGACCTCGTCTCAAGACTTTCACTTGTTGATGCTTGCAGATGACAGCTCATGCCATGGCCGGCGATGGAAATGTGTGCTTGGCAGCAGGCATGAACGCCTACATCAGTAAGCCTCTGAATGCTACAAAGCTCCAAGAGCTCCTTCGGATTGTCGCCAGCAGGGAAGGCCTTGTTGATGGAAAGGCATCTTGACAGGTTATTCTGGTCTCCAGAACCAGTCCTTGGGAACATCGTGCACGTTACAGCTTTGTACATTATGCATGACCCAAGCTTGCCATACTAGAAGCTAGTGAATGCCAAGGCACAGACCAGGCATCCCACTGTGCCTGCTAAATGACACATTAGGATCACTGTTAATGAGTTACCACTCATGGGAGCACCGCAGTTGCCACTGCACAGATATCTCAAAGCTCCTAAAAGGCACCAGCCTCTGTACTTGTATGCATCACTAGTATAAGTGAAAGCAGCCTCTGTCCCATTGTCGGGGGCACAGGTAGGGTAGTGAGCCCGACTCGCAATTGACTCGACAGTCAACAAGTCGCTGTGGTGCAAAGTTTTGTTTGCAGAAATTAGTGCATGTTCCACTTTGAACACTCTACAAGAAGCCTTGCTAGGACACAAGATTGGAGGTGCAACAACCCGCTTGATGCCTACTCGAATTTGTCCTTCCTGTCTCATGAGTCAATTGATGTCCCACTGTCTACCCTCTCCTCCCTACAACTCCATAACCTCGCTGGAGAATCTTCTCAGCACTGTAATAAATACTATCACAACACATGCAATGCTTGAATAGCTGCACTACTCCTCTATAAGTGATAGGCAAGAAATGGCTCCTGTAAGGGAACTATTTGAGCACACCATAAAAGCGTGGAGGTACAAGGGGCTGATCTTGCTGACTATCACCCTCAAGTTGTCAACTCTAAACCCAGCCTTCTCTCAGATGTAGCCCAGCATCCCCTGAGCTTGGCGTGACCAGTATTCCCTGGCCTGCCTCAGAAAAGCTGCTCTTTCTTGATCGTAGCGCTGCTCCCAATCCACTGGTTGCCTGCATGTTGGAAGAAGCAGCTTGCCATTGTGAGTAAGTGCACCCCTTCTTTGCATGCACTTGGGGATTCTCGGCACTCAAACTTGCCTGCCTGCCTCAATGTTGCCCCACAACCATGGAGGATGACGTGCGCAGAATGTAGAGCGCAGCCCACCCCAAAACAAGACAGTCTAGGGTAGATACAAGGTATTTGGCAATGAGGTGGTACATATGTCATGGGGATTACCGGGATTTGATCATCATGTGCAACTCCGTCATCCGTAGAACAGCACAGTACACACCAGACTGCAACGTCCCCCTTTGTCGAGGTCAGAGAAGACTGTATCCTAAAAAAGTAGCTCATCACAAACATGTGCCTCCCACCTAGGAAGCTACATCAATATCCTTCCAGTACATAGCAAGAGTTGTGCAGCAGGCTGTACTTGGATGAGCGGATACCTGTCGACACAATGGGCACTTGGAGCCTGCAGGTGCAGCCAGAGCACCTTGGAAGGCTGTCACCCCCGCTGCTAAGCAAGCACATCCATTGCAGAAAACATGGCCGCAATTCAAGGAGATGGGGTCAAACAAAAGTTCCTGCAACGTCCCTTGTACCAGGTTAGGATTGTATTTGAGCAGGGTTGGAGGGTTGCACCCAAGAGTACCAGAGATGGACATCCTCGGGCATTTGAGAAAGTAGCAGTGTAATGTCCTTGAGCAGGCAAGTTGATGGAGCAGGTAGCTCAAATTAGCAGTGCTGCGACAGGAAGAAACTCACCAAGCACACCGGACAGGTCATGTCGACCAAAGCACCCACAGCAACCATGGGGGTCGTTGAAGTTCTCTGAGAAGGGGGTGCTTGAAGACTGCTCTCAACTCCAGAATTGCCACCTTCCTTCGAGTGATCAGGCAATGTACAAGACGAGGAGACATTGTACTGAAGAGCTTTGATCTC
The DNA here is from genome assembly GCA_009602725.1 of Spirogloea muscicola. Taxonomy (NCBI): domain Eukaryota; kingdom Viridiplantae; phylum Streptophyta; class Zygnematophyceae; order Spirogloeales; family Spirogloeaceae; genus Spirogloea; species Spirogloea muscicola. The sequence continues at coordinate 22,299 of WELB01000419.1, forward strand.
CAATAAGAAGGGTGACTGATCCAAAAGATGCTGCCACCGTCCAAGACTTGCTCTGGACTGTGCTCCACAGTAGTCTCCATGGATCTGCTTGACGCAGTATCATGCACTCCATCAGTATCGCTTGTGGGCCTCTAGCTATTCAGGCAACTCACAAGACTTGGCCTCCCGGACGTCACAACACCGTCCTACACTCTAGATGTAGCATGTGAATACGTCTCTAACAGCAGTGGTCCCACTGAGAATAACACTCGAATCAGAAGTCTGCTTGAAAGTTTCACCCTTGGGTAACACCAACCATGCACACACCTTCCATTGCGCAAGTAGGACCTTGCATTGCCGGCCATCTCACATTCATTGTGCTTTACAAAGGGAATGGCATTCACAATGACAGCTACCATGACAATCACTGCAACATACCTTCTTATATTTCTTAAGAATCTTCTTAACAGCTGTGCTGTTCATCTGAATATAGGTCTCAAGCTGCTTCCCAGCCTCACATAATGAGGCATAGCTCCAGATGAATTTCAACTACAATGACACACCACTGCAACATGACTGGCGGAGCAAGGGTCCAAGTAGATACAAACAGTGCGTGCAGAGGAGTGCCACTTCAGATGTATTTCAGCAGGAAATCGACAGAGAACAACATAATAGCAGGCTTATGAATAACCTCGGGCACAACATTACCTTCAGCATGTAGTAGTGCCTCCTCAATCCCTTTGATTGATGGAGTCGCAACAGCTTCTGAAAGACAAGCAGCATACAGCTTTCAGTGCTACCCATGCATGCTGGGCACAATGCTGATTGAGTACAGGAGATGCAAGCCCAAGCTCCAACTCTGAGATGGAAATGTCAAGTAGCTGATTTGTGACAGGGGAGCCACTCAACAATGATGATGAAAAGCTCAAGCAGTGATGCCCATTGAGCTCACTCTTGCTCGCTTGTTGAAGGAGCTCAACACAATGATGATCTGTTGCGTCAACTCCTGGAAGAAGCTGGCATCACACGCTGAGAACACGCCACAAGAGGTCAGCGTGTGCAAAGGTAGAGCGCGCACACCAACTGCAGAGAAGGACAGGCCCACAATGAGGCGAAAACGCCATGGTTCGAGTCTCTCTTGCAGTGTGGTACATGAGAGACTGGGTATCAGTGTAACCTCAACAAGCGGAATCTGGCATCGCATTGCTCACTCGAGCAGGTGGGCCGACTTGTGGTTGTATCACGCGTCTGACCACCAGGGTCACGGTCGTCATCAGGAACAGCCACGTCTGCATCCAGGATGTTGCCAGGGCACTTGGCCAGGATCTTCTTCAGTAGCTTGAAGTCGAGAACTGCAGCACAAGGACCCCAAGCCCATCAGCGAGCTGGCCATGCCGCCATTCCTGAGATGGTTTGCATGAGCACCTCACCTCTGTCAGCATGACACGCACAGTGGACAGCGAGTAAAAGTCCGACTACAGTGGTGAGCTTCGTCCAGCGAAGAGCAGGCAGCGGAGACCAGACGGCAGACAAGCACATGGGGGCCGGTACTCGAGCAGTCCCCGCCGAGGGCTACGGCTGCTCCGGCGCCAGGACAAGTCCATCTCATCACAGCCGATGCGGTGTAGCAGTGCGACCGCGCGCCCAGGGCCAGCCATGGCCTTGCCAGGAGACCGAGGCCCTCATCCAGGTGTCGCCAAGGCTCGTCGTCGTTGCCAGGCGAAGACCCTGGGTGCCCGCGGGCGATGAGCGGTCGTACGAGCGGAGGCGCGGCTGTGCCAAGGCGGCTGTGCAGGAGGGAGTGGGAGGAGGCGGGGCGGGACCTGGGAGCTTGGGCGGGGACGAGTCCGCGCGGTAGGCCGCGAGCTGCTGGGCGAACTTCATGGCGGCGGCGCGGGAGCAGGCGCCGAGGCGCGGGGCGCAGCGGGGGGGACGAGGGCGGCGCCTGCGCGCGCCACCGGGCCAGCCGGGATGAGCCGGGCAGCGAGGCCGGCCGGCGGCGTGGGGGGCGGTGCCCTCTGCTCCTCTCCTGCGTTCCTTTGCCCTACTTCCCACTTCCAGGCCCCTAGCATCTCTGATCTGCGGCTGCTCAGCAGGAATTACTGAGTCATTCGTAGCTGCTTTGTTTCTTCTTGTGCTTGTTTTCCTTAGCGCTTCCCCTGGCTCCTTTCTCGTACTTGGTCCATTCTTTTTTGGGCTGGCTGTTCCAGCCCCTATCCTCAATGGGCGAGCTCTTTCTCCCTTCTTCTAGGCTCTGCCTGACCAACGTACATGTACCGTACTGGCTTGAGTTGGCCTCCCTTTCATTTCATGCGCTCCGCGCGCCTTCTCATCAGCGGTCCGTGGCCCACGCCTTGCATCGGCGTGCTGGCCGTGCTCTCGCTGCCGCCTCTGGCTTTCGTCGGGGGCAACAAGCGCGGCCAGATTGACTGGTGGCTGGGAGAGGCCAGCCCAAAAAAGAATGGACAAGGACAGAAGAAGCCTGGGTGCTAAGTGCTAAGATAAGTGCGCGCCCATAGAGAAGAAGACAGCAGCAAGGGGACTCTCAGTAACCTCTAGTCACGCAGTGGGAGGTGCTGAGCAGAGAAAACTCGGACACTACTCTGACTACCCCCGCAGCGACCACCTCCTCCCGGCAGCAATTGACACTTTCGGCTGCTTGGGTCCTCGCTTCCATACCCTACTTGAGAACATCGCGAGTCTGGGATAGGCACGACGCGAGGATATGCTTCCAGCCCAGATGGGTATGCCGGCAGCCTATCTGTCATTTTTGCGACATAGAGTGTCAGCTTGTCTGCAGCGAGCTCAGGCTCATGCGTTGCATCAGAAAGCTGGTCGAGCCTTAGCTGGTAGTTCGAGAACTTGTCGATTGCTGTCCGGTATTCGAGCATCAGTTAGCGACCTCTATGTGCTGACTCGTGGTTACTGAGCGAGTCAGCTTAGCAGCAGGTGACGTACAGTGGTCAATGTGCTTGCCTTTGTACTTGGCCACACATGGCCTCCCCATCTCTTAATACACACGCATTCCATCTAGTCAGAAGATGCAAGTCTGAATAGCTAGACGGCGGAAAGACGTCGCCCTGACGGTAGCCGGAGGCACGCAGCCAAAGCGCGGCCGGCACGCAGGTGAACCGCGAATGCAAGGGACCGCTGCAAAGAGATAGCCAAGCGCATCCGGTAGACCTGAGCGAGGGACCCAGCCACGTTAAAGCCAGGCTGCTCGCCCTGTTGCCCGTGGCGGCGGGCCGCTGCGCGTCAGGGAAATTGCTTTCCGGCACCCGTTCGTGCTTTGTGGTGTAGCAAAAAAGAGGGCCAGCCCAAAGAAAAAGGGGGCCAGCAAAGCCAGCCCGGAAAGAGATCGTGTATTAGAAAGAAGTGTAGGCCAAATGGCCAGGTACAAAGGCAAGCACATCTAAAAATCTACATAACCTACAGCAGATTGACCCGCTCAATAACCACGGGTCAAAACATAAAGATCACTACTCGATGCATGAATACTAGATGCCAGGAACGGAGCCCTTCTGCCACCTACTAGAGCTCGCCCAGCTTTCTGGTGCAAGGCACTAGCCTGAGCACGCTGCAAACAGGCCGAAACTCGACGTCGCAAGAGCGACAGATATGCAGCTGGCAAGCCCATCTCAGCCGGAAA
>WELB01000420.1:0-38849 GCA_009602725.1 Spirogloea muscicola
ACCCCCTCTCACTCTCTCTCTCCCTCTCCTCTCCCTCTCTATCTCTCTCTGTCCCTCTCTGTCCCTCTCTCCCTCTCTCCCTCTCTTCCCTCCCCCCCTCTTCCTCCCTCTCTCTTCCTAGTCATCTTGCTTGTCCAGTTCCCACTTCTTAGTGAGGACCTCAATTGTGGAGGCTCTGCACGACCACACTGGTGCAAGCGTTTGTACTGACTAGGCCGTGCTGGGCGAGCTGCGCTTGCGGCAGGATGCATACGCCAAATTCCAGGCGGCTCGATCAGAGCGCTACCGGCAGGACCTGCGGTGCGTGCGCGCCGACGGCGCGCACGTGTGGGTGCGGCTGACCGTCTCGCGTGCCCGCGAGGAGCGCCGCTGCGCCACTGAGTTCGTCATGTGCATGCTCGAGGACATCACTGTCAGCAAGCAGGCCGAGGTTCGAATCGCAGCCCCCCAAGCCTTCCTACATGGGGCAGGAACTATTGTGGATGACAGAAATGGCTGGATTTAGAAGGAAGAGGGACGCAGGAAGATGGGATTGGAGGGAGGCGCAGAGAGAGCAGGGTAGGGAAGAAGAGGGTGAGATGTGTGTAGGGGTTAGGGAGGAGGGAGGGAGGGAGGGAGGGAGGATGGGTGCAGGGTGAGAGCAAGAATGGAAGAGGTATTAGGGACGGTGGGAGACTGAGAGAGAGAGGGGAAGGGGAGTTGCCAAGGGGGTCGAGTGTGAGAGCCAGAGTGCTGGAGATCAGAAGAGAGTGACAGGATCACGGAGCAGAGGCAGAGAGAGTGACAGAGGAAGTAAAGATGGAGGCCGAGGAGGAAAAGATACTGTTAGTGCGAACTACAGATAATGGACAGGAAGACGAAGGGATACAGGAGGAGGGTCCAGGAGGGAGAAACAGCAAGGAGACTGTTATCACTAGAGATATACAAATGGTAAATTTAGTTTGTCTAATGCTGTGCCTAACGGTTGTCGCTAATTCCTCGGTAACACTGAGCCCTGTGGCGCTCGGGCTCTTGCAGGAGAGCTTGGCGCGCGTGGCGCGGAGCTTCCAGCTCGTGGTGGAGCACGTGCCGCTGCCGGCGGTGTTCAGCTCGCCGAGTCGCGACGACGAGCTCATTATCAACCGCGCGTGCGAGCACCTGCTGGGGTACCGCAAGGAGGACATCAACACGCACGACAAGTGGTTCAGGTCGGCCTCGGCTCGGCACAGCCGCAGCTCCGTCGTGACTGTGACCGGCGCCCATGCGGCGCTGCACAGGCCTCTGCCGATAGCTGACGCCACACGTTTCCTCACCAGCACGTTGCATCGGGAGGGCGCGAGGCACTGGCGGCAGGAGTACGAGCGGGCGCGCGAGGCGCGCTTCCCTAGCAAGCTGCTCATGCCAGCTTTTCACAAGGACGGCTCTCAGTGCTGGATCGAGTGAGTGCCGCACCCCAGCATGACCATCACTCAGTTTTTCTATGACTTGTGCAGTTTGGTAATCTCATCTGGGGATTGGCAGCCCTGACTGCTAGACTAGTGGGAATGACAATTTAATAAGTTCTTGTTAATGAGGGAAAGTGGGACCATTATCGAATAATAATGGCTGCCAGCAGCATTGTAATTAACGGAGTTCCTTTCGTCGTAGAGCGAGCAGTTTCTTGCTGCAAAGCTATGGAGGGTAGAGTTGGGGAGTCGCAGAGTAAATGGATATTATAGGGTCATCATTCTGCATGACTGGTCATAGGGCTAGGAATGGGCTTAAAAGTCAGGAGTGATAGTGTACGGAACTGGACTTCAAAGGGTCCAGGTGTCAGTGAGAACAGGCTTTCTGAAGTCTAGTGCAAGGTAGTGCCATCTTATGCAGTAAGTAGCATGATTGCTGGGCCAAGTTGCACACCATAAGACAGAGCGGCCTTGAAAGCTGCGCTGATTGCACTCGTAACCCTTCCACTGGCGGCCCTGTGTTGATCCGTGCAGGTGGACGGGGTACCTGTACGATGGTGGGGAGCTGTGGATCGTGAACGACGTCACGGAGCAGCGGTCAGCCCAGGAGAAGTTTCACATCCTCTTCGACGCGTCCTCTGTGAGTGCTCTTGCCCTGCACTCCCTTGGACTCAACAGTAAGTGCCTGATTGCTAGTCAGTAAATAGCACTGAAATTTGTTGCCGTACCAGCTTCAAGTGGTACTACATTGAGCCATTCATCACAGGATATGAAATGGGCAGCGGTAACAAGTGCCACCCACAAGGATATGTCCCAGGATCCGATACTGCTCTGCAACATCAATTTGGAGGTCCAGGACTGCAACGAGGCGGCGGTGCGTATCCTGCAGCGTGAAAGGAAGGAGGAGGTACTTCGTGTTGTGAAGCACCTGGGCAACCCCGTCGTGATGCCACTCATGCAGCCCGACGGGCGGCCCTCCCTCGAGGTGAAGCTCGGTGGCCATCCTGTGCAGTTGTGCAGAAGCCCTCGGGGTGTAGGCTCCACTCCTTGCTGTTCCTCTTCTACCTCTTGTATATTAGAGTCCTTAGTGAGAGTTACCATTGGAACGTGCTTCAAGAGCTTCTTTTTTCTGATATGTATGCACTGACGATGGTGCTTAATGATTGGGCAGCGGATACTGGAGAACGACGTGGTTGTCAAGCGTGACGGGCACCACCGTTTTGAGTGGGTGCACCTCCGCAAGGACGGCTCGGACCTGCTCGTGGAGGTCACGCTGAAGCTCATCAGCATTAACGGGGAGGCCCACATCCTGGTCGTGTGGCACGACCTCACCGAGCGCAAGAAGCAGGTGCGCATTGTGGTGCTTAAGAGCTTCTCTTGTTTACTCTGTCAGGTTGCTCTTTATCCTGCTCTGCGCGTGCCTGCACTCTTTGGACACTTGGTGGTTTTCTTTGTATTCACTTCTGGAGAGTCGTTGGTGGATCTCAATCAGACTAGCTGCGCACTTAAACAGGAACTGGACCTGCGCCTAGCCAAGGAGGCAGCTGAAGCAGCCAGCCAGGCCAAGAGCCGGTTCCTTGCTAACATGTCCCACGAGATCCGCACTCCTATGAACGGTATCTCCTCTCGCTTTCTTCTGCAGCCCATGCACAGACCTCCTCAAATGCTGCAGGTCCTGTCCTCCACACTGCGTGATAGTGATCAAAAAGTCCAAATTCATGTTTGGTAGGAAATTGTTCACCGAGCGAAGACAATGGAAAGTTGTCAATGAAATTGGTTTGGCGTGTTTCTTATCAGGTGTCATTGGGGTGGCGGAGCTGTTGAAGAGCACAGAGCTTAATGAAGAGCAGCAGTCGTACCTTGACATCATCCGGACGTCTGGGGACAACTTGCTGCGCATCATCTCCGATGTGCTGGACCTCAGCAAGATTGAGGCGCAGAATCTGAAATTGGAGAGTCTGGAATTCGACTTTTGCGTGCTGTTGAGCGAGGCTCTGGCACTCCTGGACGTTGTTGCTAGTGAAAAAGGTTCGTGCTACCTAGGCTGCAGTATTGTTGGACATTCTTCAAGAGTGTGATGCCAGAATGCAAGGTTTCCCTGTCTGCACTTTGTTTCTGTCGCGTGACCATCCAGGGGCTTCATTTGGAGCGGAAACGTATTCAGTACCTGAGCTGTTCCATGCTCAAGCACTGAAGTGCTTACAGTCAAGTGCCTGATAGCATCTGAAATAGGATTTGTATTCCATCTTCCTGTAATTGCAGCTCTACGGCTTACTTATGACGTCGATGAGGCCTTACCTCCTCGACTAATTGGAGACCCCACCAGGATACGGCAGATTCTGCTCAACCTGGTGTCGAATTCCATCAAGTTCACTGAGGCGTAAGTTTCTGATACTTAATCAATGTCTTCCAAGGGCGTAGTACTGTCTACAAGTCAAGATCTAGTCTTGCAACGCATTCTGATGCATCCTGACAGGCACCCTGAGCAGAGTGGTACTAATGCACTGACACCTCAACATGTTCATGGTGCCAGTGGCCAGATCATAGTATCTGTGAAAGTCGTCGATAGAGTTAGAGACAGCACCAACGAGTCTTTAGAGAAGGTCAGTGAGATGATGATGAGTTGAGCAGGCCTCTGTAGGCAAGCTTGCTATCAGGCACTTGCAATAAGATGGTGCATAACAGCAGTCTTGGAAGCCTTCTATGATGTGCATGCACATTACCAGGACTCTGCCATTTGTGATACGGGCCTAAGATGTAACTCAGTGAATGAGCAGGTTGTTGTAAGGTGTGAGATACAAGATACGGGTGTGGGGATCAATCACGAGGCATTGGATAAATTATTTCAGGCCTTCATGCAGGTACGATGCCTGTTGACACCAGGAGTGGATGCAGGCAGAGGCTTTGTTCAAGATAAGACTTGCACAGGGAAAGTAGCCGCCTGCATGGCTGGTACCATATCTTGACAATTTGCTTAAGGACATTTTGCATGTCCATGTGGTGGCCTTGAGCTGGAACACCTAGTTGTGCACAACTCAGAAGGCAAGTAGTATGTAACTGCATGACGATTAGCTAAGATACTCAGTGGAGTGTTGCTAAAGTTTTGGGCAGTGCTGGCCTGCCAAAATGTCCTGTTTCCTTTGATACATAATCTCAACCATGCACACAGGCTGATACGTCAACTAGTAGAAAGCATGGAGGCACAGGTTACCACAGACCTCCCCTTTGTGTCGTGAGTAAAGTGCATGCTGTTGAGTTGTCACAACTCAGTAAGCTGGCATACTGCAAGCAAGTACTCGGCTGCGCAGCAGCTGACAAGCGTTTGGGGTTGCTGAGCTCAAATGCTAGGAGGAGGGGGTTGTTTGATCTAAGAGAAGATGTGTATTGATATCTGGCTTTCAATTTGCAACTGCAGGACTTGGATTAGCTATAAGCAAGTCCCTGGTTGAGCTTATGGGTGGGCAGATCGGCGTCACAAGCGAAGAAGGAAAGGGGTCTACATTCTTTTTCATCTTAACACTAGGCATCAGCAATGTGCCTCGAACACCTGCGGGTGCAGCAGGAGAGGGGGCATCTCTTATAAGAGGAAGTAGAGAGGACATGGCAGCCCTGAGGGTGCTGGTGGTGGAAGACAACAAGGTGAGCTGTCGTGAGATGTCTGTTGTGTCCTTGCCTGCCTACTTGCAGTGCTAGGCTAGTAACTCCATAGACTTTTCATGAGGGTCAACCTTGCCAGTTCTGGAACAGTCATACAGTACACCTTGCCTTTTGCAGGTGAATCAGATTGTGGTGACAAAGATGCTCAAGAACATGGGCGTCATGTATGACTTGGCTGAGAATGGAGTAGAAGCTGTCCAAGCTTACCTAGATAATGACTACGACCTTATCTTAATGGTTGCTCCTTCAGCCTTATGCCAATGTCCTCATGCCTTAGCAAAAAGTGAAATGAGGCCTCCAAGCAGGTCCAAAGTTCCATAGCCATGTTAATGTTTGTCTGAAAACGATATAGTATTATCAGCGTCCTCCACATTCAGAATGCCTCTTTAACGAGTTATGTGGTGGCCGCTGGCCAACTAGCTTGTATCATGCTGATAAAGTGCTAACTCCTCATCACAACCTTTTCAATGCAATTTGGACGTTGGTAACTGACACTGTAGCTGTTATTCTCTTATGATCATTGTCAGGATTGCCACATGCCCGAGATGGATGGCTTTGAGGCAACAAGGAGAATTCGAGCACTGGAGCTTCGCAAGACGCAGGCCTCGCACAAGCCGAAGCCCTACATAGTTGCTCTGACAGCGTCGGCCTTGAGTCACGAGCGGGAGTCCTGTGAGAGGTCCGGCATGGATCACTTTTTGACGAAGCCCGTAAGGCCCAAAGACTTGGAGGAATTGATGCTGACACAGGTCTGCCAGAGATCAGGGGTCCAGCGTGATGCTGTCCGATAATTTGCACTGTATTATGCCTTCATTCTTTATTCAACATTGTGCCTCAGCTGAGGGCCTCCAATGTCCGAATTCGCACAAAGCCATTTGATTTGAACATGTGGTGTCCAACGTCATGTAATGCGGCATCTCGTTTGGTAAGTATTTCATCAGGCAGTACATCGGGGGCCTACTGTAATACTATGGCCTGCAAACTTGCTCCCACGAGTTTGCAGCAGTTGCGTCAAGGACTGCTACTTTGCAGGCAGCTCTCCAAGTCGGTGACCAGATCAATATAGGCAAGATCTCACGATATTGCTCGTTTCTGCATACGATTATTCATACGCAAAGGACGAGGATGACAATGACCAGACAAGCACGTGCATGCCCTGCCCTGTTGTCACGTCAGGAGTCCTACCAAGATGACACTCGTACTTCTGAATTTACTCGTAGCTCTGACTGATTTGGTTGCTCAACATGACCTGCTTTTGCAGTGAGCTGGCTGGACCATGTGCAAAGAGGCACTCGACGTGTGCGGAGCTCTTTGTTGCCTGCAGCTTGGCTGAAACAAGGTCTTGCAGGTTGCAATGCAGGACAATGAGCATGCTTTCCAATAAGTCGCGTAGTTGTACACTCTCAAGCAGTCGTACTCAGCTCTAGGAAGAACATGGACATTTGTGGAAGGTGCAGTGTGCTTGACACACTCCGCATGAACGAGCTTCTGAGCTCAAACATGCACGATGCAGAAACGTAGTAATGCAAGCAAGCAGCACAATTAGCCGCGCAGATCTAGAATCAATGCGGCTGCTGACATAGTTAGAACGGCTGTAAAAGCCAGCAAGGTGCTTACAGAAGGTGTTCATGACGGAGATGTGGAGGAGAGGCTGCTGCAAGGAGCTCGCAGAGCAGCGTCTGCTACTGTGCTCATGCCCGAGACGAGCACATAGGGGGGCTTCGTGACGAAGAGGGTCTTCAGCCGGAGGTCGGAGTAACTTGCAGCTGGAAGAGAGGCACCCCGACGAGACCCAGAAGTAGCAGCCAATCTGGGACCGTTGGAAGGCAATGGACAGCCGCATATCGAACACCTGGGCAAGCGACCCAGCGCCGTGAAGCCGGGCAGCTCCCCTTGCTGTCCCTGCGGACGATCCTGGCCCGCCGTGCAAGCTGCTGCAGCAGGTCCAGCCACGACTGCTGAACGCCCCTGCAATGAGATAGGGCTCGGAAGACGTAAATGACAAAGGAAAGCAAGTGGTTACTTATTTTTGGCAGCTGGAAAACCCCATGTCAGCAGCCACAAGTCCCTCCCTCCCTCTCCCCCCCCTCCTGTTGGGAGTTGGATCGTCAGCCAGGCGCCGGCCTTTGGTGAGGGAAAGGCGGAGACCCACCGACTGTGTTTTGTCAGGCTTTGTCCACCTGAGGGCCGGGTTACACCGGGACGGACGGACGGACGGAGGGGTACGTGTCGCGCGGTAGAACACCGATGGTGGCTCGAGCTGCTCACCCAGCTCGCCCGCCACACCATCGCCCGTCGCTTCCATTGGGAGCCGGTAGACTTTCCTGCAGCCGGGTTGCTAACGCAAGTGTATCGTGTGCGCCTGGCCGTCTCGCTGCAGAGGTCTATGGCCCGCGCGCTGCACCTTCGTGCCGGCAGAAGGAGGTGCTCGCCCATTGAGAAGAAAGTGCTCGCCCATTGAGAATAGGGGCTGGAACAACCAGCCCGAAAAAGAATGAACAGAGTACGAGAAGGGGGCCAGGGGAAGCGCTAAGTAACAGAAACAAAGCTGCTACGAGACACTCAGTAACCCCTGCTAAGCAGCCGCAGATCAGAGATGCTGAGAAGGGGGGCTGGCAAAGCCAACCCAAAAAGAATGGACAATGTTCAAAGCCAAAGAAAGAGGTGCTGAAAAAGGACTACACTACAAAGTGCAAGATGGTGCAGAGCCCTCGCTGCTGCCTCTGGCTCTGCCTGGGGACCCACTTCCAGGAGCCTAGAATCTCTGCGGCTGCTCAGCAGGGGTTACTGAGTGATTCGTAGCTGCTTTGTTTCTATGTGTACATGTTATTCTTAGCGCTTCCCTGGCCCCCTTCTCGTACTCTGTTCATTCCTTCTTGGGCTGGCTTTTCTAGCCCCTATCCTCAATGGGCGAGCACTTTCTTTGAAACGCCGGCTTGCCAACCTTGCGCGCCGCCCGGACGCGGACGCGCGCCACGGTGGCGCCACATCGGCGCTGACTAGGACTCCTTTTGGGGCGCGTCAAGGAGGACACGCGCGCGTTTGCCACGAGGGCGGACGAACTGGCCCCTCCTCCCGAGGAGGAGGGCCCAGTTCACACTCTCCTTCAAAACATTGCCAATCTAGGCTACACTCGACGTGCAGATGTGTTTCCGGCTGAGATGGGCTTGCCAGCTGCATATCTGTCGCTCTTGCGACGACGAGCTTCGGCCTGTTTGCAGCGTGCTCAGGCTAGTGCTTTGCACCAGAAAGCTGGGCGAGCTCTAGTTGGTGGCAGAAGAGCTCCGTTTCTGGCATCTAGTATTCATGCATCGAGTAGTGACCTTTATATTTTGACCCGTGGTTATTGAACGGGTCAATCTGCTGTAGATTATGTAGATCTTTAGATGTGCTTGCCATTGTACCTAGAAGATGAGCTCGCCCATAGAAGAGAAAAGAGATCGTGTATTAGAAAGAATTGTAGGCCAAATGGCCAGGTACAAAGGCAAGCACATCTAAAAATCTACATAACCTACAGCAGATTGACCCACTCAATAACCACGGGTCAAAACATAAAGGTCACTACTCGATGCATGAATACTAGATGCCAGGAACGGAGCCCTTCTGCCACCTACTAGAGCTCGCCCAGCTTTCTGGTGCAAGGCACTAGCCTGAGCACGCTGCAAACAGGCCGAAACTCGACGTCGCAAGAGCGACAGATATGCAGCTGGCAAGCCCATCTCAGCCGGAAACACATCTGCGCGTCGAGTGTAGCCTAGATTGGCAATGTTTTGAAGCAGAGTGTGGAAGCGAGGACCCAGACAGCCAAAGATGTCGATTGCAGCTGGCAGGAGTTGATCGCATTGGGGGTAATCGGAGTAATGCCGCAGTTTTCTTTGCTCTGCTCCGCCCACTGCGTGCCCAGCAATGTGTGTTGATGCTGGGCCTTTATATGCCTCCGTAACAACAACGTCGACCAGGGCCCGTGGTCCTCCACCAGGTTGCACGCCCACAATGTCAAGTGTGCGGCGATGATGACGTCCCTGGGCGTCCGTGGTGATAGGCATGATATTGTTGACTTCCACGACCGCACGGTAGCCGGCGTCGCGCATCAAGCCCGCCAGGGCATCGCGAAGGAGGTTGTGAATGCCCACCACTTCTGGTCCAGTGGGGCATCTCAGCATGTGAGTGGCGAGCACAGCACCCTCTGCACGGAAGCCGCACTCGCACTGGCGCACCCCAATCAGGCAATTAGGTGGGAGGCCGAGGAAGAGTTGAAGCGATGTCCGAAAGGCCTCGGAGCTGATGCTGAAGGCGTTGGCGACGGGGGGAGAGGTGATCCAGTCAGTGGCACCAGGTGTGGCCAGAGAAGTGAGTCTTGCCAAGCTCCTCGGATTGTTCTGAATCTCTGGCAGCCTCCTCAACCTTCTGCGGCGTTCGTCTTCCACTGCCGTAACCAGTCTGGATTGTGCCCCTCTATCAGAAGCTTGGGCGAGGGTGGAGAATGGCGTGAGTAGGGGTTGGAGAGAGAGGAAAGAGCTGATGGCTGAGTCGCGGATGCTCCTCAGATCCGCTTGGAAGGGGAAGGAGCCTTCCTCCACATTGCGTACAGGGTCGTGGAGGCAAGGGAAGCGCATGGGGAGCAGGGAGGCGATCTGGTGCCAGCAGCCCAGGAAGGCTGCTTGCGCCGTCTGCTCCAACGACCGGCAGCCAAGGCCGCCCATGCGAGTAGGGAGGGAGGCCTGGAGGGAAGCTGAAGCAGAGGGGAAAGATGAAGAATGTAGTAGGGCTGCCAGGGACTGCTGAAGGGAGTCATCATATTCCTTGTAGAGCTCCGCCACCATGCCCAATGGGGCAACTGTCCGTTGCAGATAGCAAGCCCGTTGGCCGATGCAGCGGGTGAGGATGGCCAACGCCAGCTGCGTGTCCCCAAGGAGGGGAAGGGAAGGGAGGGGAGGGGAAGAGAGGGGCTGGCAGAAGCCAGCCAAAAAAGAATGGACAAAACCCAAAAGAAGGGAAACACACTAGCTAGGCATCGAGACAACTAGACATGACGGAACCACACGAAGTTAAAAACCCGCGGGTTTGTACCTGGCCATTGAGAGAAAGCGCGGCCAGATTGACTGGTGGCTGGGAAAGGCCAGCCCAAAGCCATTTGGCCTACAGCTGTTTCTAATACACGGTCTTTCCTCCTTCTCGTACTCTGTTCATTCCTTTTTGGGCTGGCTTTTCCAGCCCCTATCCTCAATGGGCGAGCACTTTCTTTGAAACGCCCGGCTTGCCAACCTTGCGCGCTCGGACGCGGACGCGCGCCACGGGGGCGCCACATCGGCGCTGACTAGGACTCCTTTTGGGGCGCGTCAAGGAGGAAACGCGCGCGTTTGCCACGAGGGCGGACGAACTGGGCCCTCCTCCCGAGGGCCCAGTTCCGTCCACCCCCCCCCCGTCCACCCCCTGCTTGAAAAGGGACAGCTGGCACCCCCCCACCCCAATACACGAGATTTCAGAATTCTGTTCTGCACGTGCAGCCTGCTTCGGCCTCCGTGGCCGCGTCCACCCCCTGACAAGACGGACGCCAGGCGTCCGACCGCCCGTCCCGGTGTAAATTGAGGGCCAGGGGCGGACGGCCGGACGGAGGGCTACGTGTCGCGCGGTGGATGTAACGCCCGGCTATGCACAGCTTGCGCGCCCGGAGCCGGAACGCGCGCGCCACGGAGGCGCCACATCGGCGCTGACTAGGACGCCTACTGCGGCGCGTGAAGGAGATAACGCGCTCGTGTGTCACAAGGGCGGACGGAAAGAAGGGGGGCTCGCCCATTGAGAATATGGGCTGGAACAGCCAGCCCAAAAAAGAATGAACAGAGTACAAGAAGAGGGGGGGGGAAGCCAGGCGAAGCCCTAAGGCGAAGCAGCGGAAACGGGCCCACCTCCCGAGGAGAGCCCAGTTGCGTCCACCCCCCGCCTCGCTCGTCCCCTTCGGCCTGCTCGAAACGGGACAGCTGGCACCCCTCACCCCCCTAATACACGAGATTTCAAATGCGGTCCTGCACGTGCTGGCGGCCTCGGCCTCCGTGGCCGCGTCCACCCCCCCAACGGGGCGGACGCCGGCGTCCGTCCGTCCGTCCGGGTATTAATTGGCCCTGTGTGATTCCTTGTTGCTCTTCAAAGTCGGAAGGAGACAGGCGGGGGTCGTGAGGTGGCATCTAATACCAGCCTGCTTTGTAGACGCCACAGACGCTATAGACGCCATACCGGTGTGCCGCTTTCATCGCACCATGAGCTGTCTCCCCGTCCACGGGCGTAGCCTCGGGGTACAAACCTCCATCGTCTGCTCGGAATTTCCGACGCCTCTGCTATAGCACGCTGCATGCCTTCCTTACATCTGCATCTTCCCCACCGCTGTCGGGTACGCTACTAGTCTTCTTCCTGCAGGGCGTGCTGCTTGCCTTCTTCTACCTGCTTGGAGTCTCTGGTTCGTTCGTTGCTTGCTTGCCCGCTTGCTTGCTTACCAGCTTCTACTTCTCTATCATTTGCATTCACTTCTGGTGCTTCTACTCCAATATTTTTTTGATCGATTTCTCTATTTCTGGTCATATTAACTTCTTGAGGTGTCGTTTTTGAATTATCCTGCATCATGTGCGCAGCAATCAGCGCGATGTGGCCTCAAGAGGTCGTCAATCGGTTCAACGCCATCCCCCCATGCCCGCGAGAGAATAACTTCTCTGGGCCGTACAACAAGCTGCTATATACTGCATTCCCATGGGACAGCAAGTTTTCAGTGGCACCTCAGCCTCATCCACTGCCTGACTCGAAAGACTCTGAAGACTTTGTGTTCGAGTACATGGTACTAATGGACTTTAACATCCCCGTCTTCATACTTGAGATTGAGGAGCCAAGCAGAATACAATCCCTATCTGCAAGGCAAGAAGCGGACATGTGGATCAGGAGGAGGCTAAGGGACTTGCGGGACGAATGCCCTCTAGATAGACTATACGGTGTAAGTGCGTTTGGCAAACAACTTCGCACATATTATATGGACAAGCAGTAAGTAATTGATCCTTATGCAAAACCACAATGCGCAGGATCACCAGTAGACACAGCACCAAGAGTGTAACGAATGCTGTAGATCGCCAAGCCCGGGCTGCCGGCAGCGCAAGGAGAAGCGGGAGGCATTGGGATGGGTCCGCAACGGTAAAATTGACAAACGGTTACTGCAGGGGCAAGGGTCCAGGGGTCCGAGGTTGGGTGAAGAACTCACCCCCTCTCCCATCTCGGGTGCCCCCTTTATAGCCCGACGGCCTGCGAGCCCGGCCATACGGGCCCGGGTGGGATGTTCGGCACCCAGTCTCTCGTTGATGACCCGTCCACGACCTGTCGACGGCTATCAACGGCTACCACCGACAATCTACCCGTCACTCGCAGCTGACGGTCACTACCCCCAGGCTATCGTCAGCCGTCTATCATCCCCGTCAATACTAACGGCTAACAATGCCGTCAAGGCAGTCTACAGCGATGCCACCTCCCGTCGCCGTTCCAGCGCCAGCACCATGCTGTCTCGCGTGTCACGACTCCGGGTTGCGCCGCTCTCAGCTCTATATCAAAGCCACGCTGCCCAGCCTGGTGAAATTGTCCGTCTCCAGGCATCTGTCAAGCCTTTCCTGCGGCACTGACAGTCAATTTATTTATCAGCCGGTGAGGTATCTAATCTCCAGGCATCTGTCAATACATTACAGCTGCATTGACATTCCAGCCATGTAAATTCGTTACAAAGAGAGAGATGGAATTTGATTATACTTACTACAGGCGGATATCATGAGCTTACTTGTATATTTGACTATATAAAGAATAACACTTAACAGCAGTTCTATCTCGTGATGCTGTCGTCTACGATGGTTGAGAAGCTTATCTCTGTCTTGCGATCCCCCGCCCTTTCGATCCCCCGCCCTTTGACTCATATACTCTCTCTTAAATCAGCACATTAGTGCGCACAAAAAAGCGCACTGATTGACAATTATAGTATGTATGAGAATGCTCCTCTTCTTGTAGCCACTCAGACTACGCTTCACAGAGGAGGAGATCGAGCGTGGTTGCAGCATGCTAACATGGCTGAAAGTTGTAGCAATCAATCCTTTAAGAAAAGTCTTATTCCTTGATTACGGTGGGGTACAATCTAATATGTTAAAGATAGACCTAAATAAGCTGTGTATCCTCCCTTTTCCATATACCGCTAATAGGATGGGTAAGCAAATGTAAAGCTCTAGTAGGGATGGTGGACCGAACTAAAAAGGTAAGAAAGGACCACGTCCCCCTCTTTCACTATTTTTGCATCCTGACTCCATCTGTTCGTAGGATTCAGCACTGGCATGCTCAATATCGCCAAATATTCTATCTATGGAGTACGGAGTACGAATTACGCTCATAAGAATGTCTATAACCAGGATGATGGTGGTAGGGTATCAATCCCTCTATGGACCTTTATGGCTGTCTTCTGTACTCCATTTGTTGATATTTTAAAAAGTACATAGATAAGGAGAAAAAGCATACCCCACATAAGCAAACCCCACATACCATTCAAGGCCTAGAACATGGCAGATTCACCCACTATATGAGCTCTACCTATGCATAAATGGGGTACATATCAACTATATCTGCGCTCTTGCAGCCCGGTATCATGATAATATCCCTACTAGAGCTTTATGTTGGTGTACCCTACGTACCCCATCTAAAAAGTGCTTCATTCCAGGCCTTCATGCAAGTACGACGTCTATTATTACTAGAAACTTGGTGCAGGCAAAGGCTTTTTTCAAGATGAGACTCGCACGAATAAAATAAATGCCTGCATGGCGGATACCATTTGGACAGGATTTGCTCAAGGACATTTGGCATGTCCATGTTGTGGCCTTGACGTTGAACAACTTCTTGTGCACAACTCAGAAGGCAAACAGTAGATGACTGCATGAATGTTAGCTAAGGTACTCAGTCGAGAGCTGTTAGACTTTGGGTAATGCTGGCCTGCCCACGTCCAACTTCCTTTGATACATAATCTCAAACATGCACACAGGCTGACACGTCAACTAGTAGAAAGCACGGAGGTTCAGGTGACTGCAGACCTCCCCTTCGGTCGCTAGTAAATGGCATGCTGGTTTTTCATCAAAACTTCAGTAACTGGCATACTGCAAGCAAGGTACTCGGTCGTTCAGCTGCTGTCAAGCGTCTGGGGTTGCTGAGCTACAACGCTAGGAGGAGGCGGTTTCGTTGGCAAAATCAAATAGGTGAAGCTCGGTGGCCACCCTGTGCAGCTGTGCAGAAGCCCTCGGGGTGAAGGCTCCACTCCTTTCTGTTCCTCTTGTACCTCTTGTATATTAGAGTCCTTAGTGAGAGTTACCATTGGAACGTGCTTTAAGAGCTTCTTTCTGCTGATAATGTATGCACTGAAGATGGTGCTTACTGATTGGGCAGCGGATACTGGAGAGCGACATGATTGTCAAGCCTGACGGGCACCACCGTTTCGAGTGGGTGCACCTCCGCAAGGACGGCTCGGACGTGCTCGTGGAGGTCACGCTGAAGCTCATCAGCATCAACGGGGAGGCCCACATCCTGGTCGTGTGGCACTGTAAGGAACCTCGCCCTACACATGCAGTTAGGGTGAGCAGTCCTTGAGTTCGGCTGTAGGGGTTTAGGGACCAACCCACTACACAGGCAAAGCACTAGCGCATAGGCGCAGCGGAAGACAGGCCCCGTGGCGCCGCCGTCCGGCGGCGACTCCACCTCCTGGGCGCAGGCCGGCGCAGCAGGCCCCGCAGCAAGGTGCGGCGGCGGCTGCGGCGGCGAGCAGCGGCAAGGCTGCTCCTGGGCTTCACCGGTTCGAACTCTCTCGAGCCTTAGCCCCAAGGCTCTTCGTGCTTTCCTGTGCCACCCCCCCCTCCAGGGGTGTGAGCGGGTCGCCCCATGGCCTGCCAGACGGCGGGCCAAAGATCCTATCTTGAACGGGCGGATCCTGGCGAGGAGTATTTCTGGACGGGCTGGACCCGTCTCTGGGCGGGCCTCTTGCCCGGCAAGCCAGCCCGCCACCTGGCGGGCCCACTTGTCTCAAATAGCCGGTCATGTAATGCAAACAGAGCCATGTGGCTTAACCAAACGGCTGGTTCATTACAGGCACGACCTCACCGAGCGCAAGAAGCAGGTGCGCATTGTGGTGCTTAACAGCTTCTCTTGTTTACTCTGTCAGGTTGCTCTTTATCCTGCTCTGCGCGTGCCTGCACTCTTTGGACACTTGGTGGTTTTCTTTGTATTCACTTCTGGAGAGTCGTTGGTGGATCTCAATCAGACTAGCTGCGCACTTAAACAGGAACTGGACCTGCGCCTAGCCAAGGAGGCAGCTGAAGCAGCCAGCCAGGCCAAGAGCGGGTTCCTTGCTAACATGTCCCACGAGATCCGCACTCTTCTGAACGGTATCTCCTCTCGCTTTCTTCTGCAGCCCATGCACAGACCTCCTCAAATGCTGCAGGTCCTGTCCTCCACACTTCGTGATAGTGATCAAAAAGTCCAAATTCATGTTTGGCAGGAAATTGTTCACCAAGCGAAGACAATGGAAAGTTGTCAATGAAATTCATTTGGCGTGTTTCTTATGAGGTGTCATTGGGGTGGCGGAGCTGTTGAAGAGCACAGAGCTTAATGAAGAGCAGCAGTCGTACCTTGACATCATCCGGATGTCTGGGGACAGCTTGCTGCGCATCATCTCCGATGTGCTGGACCTCAGCAAGATTGAGTCGCAGAATCTGTAATTGGAGAGTCTGGAAATCGACTTTTGCGTGCTGTTGAGCGAGGCTCTGGCACTCCTGGACGTTGTTGCTATTGAAAAGGTTCATGCTATCTAGGCTGCAGTACTGTTGGACATTCTTTAAGAGGGTGATGAATGCAAGGTTTCCCTGTCTGCACTTGATTTCTGTCGCGTGACCATTCAGGGGCTTCATTTGGAGCGGAAAAGTATTGAGTACCTCAGCTGTTCCATGCTCAAGCACTGGAGTGCTTACAGTCAAGTGCCTGATAGCAACTGAAATAGATTTTGTTTTTCCATATTCCCGTAATTGCAGCTCTACGCTTACTTATGACGTCGATGAGGCCTTGCCTCCTTGACTAATTGGAGACCCCACCAGGATACGGCAGATTTTGCTTAACCTGGTGTCCATCAAGTTCCATCAAGTTCACTGAGGCGTAAGTTTCTGATACTTAATCAATGTCTTCCAAGGGCGTAGTACTGTCTACAAGTCAAGATCTAGTCTTGCGCAGCATCCTGATGCATCCTGACAGGCACCCTGAGCAGATTGGTACTAATGCACTGACATCTCAACATGTTCATGGTGACAGTGGCCAAACTTAGTCCTAATATCTGTGAGAGTTGTCGACAATTTTAGAGACAGCACCAACGAGTCTCTAGAGAAGGTCAGTTAGATGCTGATGTATTGAGCAGGCCTCTGTAGGCAAGCTTGTTAGCAGGCACTTGCAATAAGATGGTGCATAACAGCAGTCTTGGAAGCCTTCTATGATGTGCATGCACATTACCAGGACTCTGCCATTAGTGATACGGGCCTAAGATGTAACTCAGTGGATGAGCAGGTTGTTGTAAGGTGTGAGATACAAGATACGGGTGTGGGGATCCATCACGAGGCATTGGATAGATTATTTCAGGCCTTCATGCAGGTACGATGCCTGTTCTCACCACGAGTGGTTGCAGGCAGAGGCTTAGTTCAAGATGAGACTTGCACAAGAAAAGTAGCAGCCTGCATGGCTGGTACCATGTTAAGACAATTTGCTTAAGGACAATTTGCTTAAGGACATTTTGCATGTCCATGTTGTGGCCTTGAGCTGGGACACCTAGTTGTGCACAAGCCAGAAGGCAAGTAGTATGTAACTGCATGACGGTCAGCTAAGATACTCAGTGGAGTGTTGCTAAAGTTTTGGGCAATGCTGGCCTGCCAAAATGTCCTGTTTGCTTTGATACATTATCTCAACCATGCACACAGGCTGATACGTCAACTAGTAGAAAGCATGGAGGCACAGGTGACCGCAGACCTCCCCTTTGTGTCGTGAGTAAAGTGCACGCTGTGAGTTGTCACAATTCAGTAAGCTGGCATACTGCAAGCGAGTACTGGATTGCGCAGCTGCTGACAAGAGTTTGGGGTTGCTGAGCTCAAATGCTAGGAGGAGGGGGTAAATGCCAGCCAGGTGAAAAAGTTGTTTATGAGGGAGATGTCAAAGAGAGGCTGCTGCAAGGAGCTCGCAGAGCAGCGTCTGCTACTGTGCCCATGCCCGAGACGAGTACATAGCGGGGCTTCGTGAAGAAGAGGGTCTTCAGCAGCAAGTCGGAGTATTTTGCAGCTGGAAAAGAGGCACCCCGATGAGACCCAGAAGTAGCAGCCAACCTGGGACCGTTGGAAGGAAATGGGTAGCCGCATTTCGAACACCTGGGCAAGCGACCCAGCGGCGTTGGAGCCGGGCAGCTCCCCTTGCCGTTCCTACCGACCATGGATGGCCAGCCGGGCAAGCGGCTGCAGAGGGTCCAGCCACCGACTGCCGAACGCCAACTGAAAGGGATCTGAAGACGTAAATGACCAAGGAAAGCACGTGGTCACTTACTTCTGGCAGCTGGAAACCCCCATGTCCGCAGCCGCAAGTCCCTCCCTCCCTCGCCCTCCTGTTGGGCTTTGGATCGTCAGCCAGGCGCCGGCGTTTTTATCGGTGAGGAAAGGCGGAGACCCACCGATTCAGGCTTTGCCAGGGGACCCACTTCCAGGAGCCTAGCGTCTCTCATCTGCGGCTGCTTAGCAGGGGTTCCTGAGTGATTCGTAGCTGCTTTGTTTCTTCTTGTGCTAGTTTTCCTTAGCGCTTCCCCCGGCCTCCTTCTCGTACTTGGTTCATTCTGTTTTGGGCTGGCTTTTCCAGCCCCGATCCTCAATGGGCAAGCACTTTCTTTGTCCACCTGAGGGCCGGGTTACACCGGGACGGGACGGACGGACGGAGGGGTACGCGTTGCGCGGTGTATGAAACGCCCGGCTTTACAACCTTGCGCGCCCGGACGCGGACGCGCGACACGGGGGCGCCACATCGGCGCCGAGTAGGACTCCTTTTTGGGGCGCGTTCAGGATGAAATGCGCGCGTTTGCCACGAGGGTGGACGAAACCGATGGCCGGAATGGCCAGAAGGGTTGACGGCGGCCATTGCGGGCTACCGTCGGCAGCGGGAGATTGTCGAAGGCTAAACGGCGTGCCAGCGGCTGGGCAGAAGCCCACTGCGACCCACTTGGGACCCACTTCAACGACCTAGCATCTCCGACCTGCGGCTGCTTAGCAAAGGTTACTGAGTGATTCGTAGCTGCTTTTTTCTGTTTCTTAGCGCTTCCCCTGGCCCCCTCCTCGTACTCTGTTCATTCTTTTTCGGGCTGGTTTTTCCAGCCCCTATTCTCAATGGGCGAGCACTTCCGTTCTACAGCGAGGTGAAGGGAGATGGAGCGTTGAGCGGCAGAGAGGCTGGGCTTGGGCCAGTATTCAGATATGAGAGCCCGCGCAGGGGACTCAGCCTCTGCCCTTGGTAATATGGGTGTCGGGGAGCCCGGGAGGGCGCCGCCCCAAGCGTCTGACAGAGCTGCTTGTGGCGGTCAACGCGGTCAGACGCCGCCCCACTAAGCAGGTGATGCAGGTGGTTACCGCCTTCGCCGAACCACTCGTAGCCCCCATCTAAATCGGAGAGGAGGTGAATCAGAATCAGAATCAGGAGGTGAATCAGTTGCCTACGACCGCTCACACCCAGCTCAATGTGCCACAAAGGCTGGTTATGCGGTCGCCTGCGCTGCTCGGGCTAAAGAGCTGAAGTACGCAAATCATCCGCGGGAAGACGAGTTCTTCCCGTTGGCCATTGATACCCATGGGGCGCTGGGCGCAAGTGTATCGAATGCGCCTGGCCGTCTCGCCGCAGAGGTCTATGGCCCGGGCGTTGCACCTTCGTGCCGGCCGAGCCCTCGCTGCTGCCTCTGGCTCTGGGCCAGGGGACCCACTTCACCGAGCCTAGCATCTCCGACCTGCGGCTGCTTAGCAGAGGGTACTGAGTGATTCGTAGCTGCTTTGTTTCTGTTTCTTAGCGCTTCCCCTGGCCCCTTCTCGTACTCTGTTCATTCTTTTTCGGGCTGGTCGTTCCAGCCCCTATTCTCCGATGGGCGAGCACTTTCTTCTCTGAATCAGAAGCTACTCCGCGGCTATCACTGCCGGATGAAAACTACTCCGCGGCTGTCACCGCCTAGAGCTAGATAGCTAAGTTGAAGTTAGCCAAGACTTCTACGCTTAACGATTTCTCGCCTAAGGTCAACAGGAACTGGGCCCTCCGTGAAGAAAGAAGAAAGTGCTCGCCCATTGAGAATAGGGGCTGGAACAACCAGCCCGAAAAAGAATGATCAGAGTACGAGAAGGGGGCCAGGGGAAGCGCTAAGTAACAGAAACAAAGCTGCTACGAGACACTCAGTAACCCCTGCTAAGCAGCCGCAGATCAGAGATGCTGGGCTCCTGGAAGTGGGTCCCCTGGCCAGAGCCAGAGGCAGCAGCGAGGGCTCTGCCGGCACGAAGGTGCAGCGCCCGGGCCATGGACCTCTGCAGCGAGACGGCCAGGCGCATTCGATCCGTGAGGAGGGCCCAGTTCCGTGCACCCCCCTTCCCTTTCTGCATCAGAAAGCTGGTCGAGCCTTAGCTGCTGGCACAAGAGCTAGTCAATTGCCGTCCGGTATTCGAGCGTCAGCTAGCGACCTCTATGTGCTGACTCGTGGTTACTGAGCGGGTCAGCTTAGCAGCAGGTGACGTACATTTGTCCAATGTGCTTGCCTTTGTACTTGGCCACACATGGCCTCCCCATCTCTTAATATACACGCATTTTCCTTCCCTCGTCCACCCCATTCGGCCTGCCTGAGAAGGGACAGCTGGCACCCCTCACCCCCCAGTTCACGATATTCCAAATGCGGTCCTGCACGTGCAGGCGGCCTCGGCCTCCGTGGCCGCGTCCGCCGCCCCAACGGGGCGGACGCCAAGCATCCGTCCGTCCGTCCCGGTGAAAATTGGCCCGAGTGATTCCACATTAGACCGGGTTACACCGGGTTGGTCGGCCGTCGCCGAGGGATACGTGTCGCGCATTGTATGGAAGGACCGGCGCCAGCGTAACGCGCGCCCGGTCGGGTTGCACGCCACGAAGGCGCCACGTCGGACGCTGACCAGGACCCCTTTTGGGCGCCTTAAAGGAAGAAACGCGCGCGTTTGCCAAGCTGGCGGCCGGAGTCCCGACCCCCCTCCCCTCCGACCAGGCTGCCCTGCCTGCCCGAAAGGGGACAGCTGGCCCCCCCCCCCCGGCCAGATACACGACATTCAGATACAAAAACCACCCCCCCCAAAGAAGAAAGTGCTCGCCCATTGAGAATAGGGGCTGGAACAACCAGCCCGAAAAAGAATGAACAGAGTACGAGAAGGGGGCCAGGGGAAGCGCTAACTAACAGACCAAAACCCCCCCCCTCGCCCCCCATCCTCCTCGGCAGGCCAGGGGGAGCTTGACCAGCCTCTCCTTCGCACGCGCCAGTCTCCCTCCCTTCTCCCTCTCCTGATCAGGAGCGAGGTCGCGCGCCCTTCCGCCCGCCTCCCGGCAGCTCTGGCCTGCAGCCCTGTCATAGCGCCAGCCTGATCGCCAAGGCCGCGCAGTCCCAGGACAGCCGCGCTGCATCCCCAAGCAAATTGTAGTGGCCAAGTCTTCCTTCCGCGCACGCCCGACCGATCTCGCTCTGCTGGAAGACCTCACAGTCGTGCATGCTGCCGCACCGGCCGACGTCAAAGTCCCAGATCTTGCGCTTTGCGTCGGCCACCACCTGCAGATGCACTGAGTAGTGGCTCTTACGGTTTTAGTAGTCTTGGGGATCGACACTTGGCCGGATGATCGGGATGTGGCCGTCGACTGCGCCGATGACGTACGGGATGCCTGCGAGCTCCCAACACTCGGTGGCCGTGCCGTCCATCCCCGCGTGTGTCGGCCATCTGACTTGCACCTGAAGCAGGATGCCCTTGATAGCGAGCAGCACCTGTCTGACGATGACGCTAGCCGTGCACGCCGCCATCCCGAGAAGATCGGCTGTGTCCCTGAGTCCACATCCGGTTGCCAGGCGGTGCAGCGTGGCCGCAATCCTTGCTTCCACCAGCACAGCTACTCCGTACTTCGTGGCTCGCTTCTCGAGCGCGCCGCGGAGAGCCTGGACCAGCCTGTCAAAGACTCTGCGCCACACTCTCACGCGCTTCCGGAAGTGCTCCTCGGTGAAGTCGACCTGCAGCTGGTGGAGCCAGCCGGTCGGCTGAGTGGAGCTCCACAGGAGGCGCGGTGCTCTCTCCTCCTCCCCTCGCAGCAACATCGTGGCCACGAGCGCCACGAGCGCCATGATCTCGATCTGCTGCAAGAGCGGCAGCAGATTCGCCTCCGCCGCCGCCTCCACCTCCGCCTCCGCCTCCGTCGAGCGCAGGACTGCCATCGTGACGCAGCAGATCCGCCTCCGCTCGGGCCCCGTGCCTGCAGGCCTGGTCGGCAGCGGGAGGGGGGAGCGTGGGCCTGCGGGGGCGCTCGACCAGGCGGCGGGCGGCGGCGCTGCTGCCGGGGTTTGAAGCTGCTGCCCTGGCGCGCCGGGCAGCCAATCCGACCTGGCGGGGCTTGGGAGGTGGCACCGCACGTGCAGGCGGCCCCGGCGTCCGCGGTGGCGACCTCCCCTTGACCCGGCGGTCAGCACGTGCGACACCGCGCGACCTGCTGTAAACAAGCCCTAATACCAGGCTGCTTTGTAGACGCCACAGACGCTATAGACGCCACACCGGTGTACCGCTTTTATCCCACCATGAGCTGTCGCCCCCTCCACGGGCTAGCCTCGGGGTACAGATCGTCATCGTCTGCCCTTCCCGTCGCTATCTTGCACCCCAAACCCGCTGCATACTTACCCTGTGGCTACGGGTTTCCCACTCCTGCCGAGCACGCCGCGAGGCTTCTTCCTGCAGGGCGCGGCGCTTGCCTTACTCTACCTGCTTGGAGTCCCTGGTTCGTCCTTCGCTTGCTTGCTCGCTCGCTTGCTTACCAGCTTCTATTTCTCTATCAATTGCATTCACTTCTGTCGCTTCTTCTCAAATATCATTTTCTTCGATTCCCTTCTTATTCCTTGTCTGAGGTCGTTTTTGCAATATCCTGAATCATGTGCGCAGCAATGAGCGCGATGTGGCCTCCAGCGATCGTCAAACGGTTCAATGTCCTCCCCTCATGCCCGCGAGAGAATGACTTCTCTGGGCCGTACAATATGCTGCTATTTTATGCATTCCCATGGAACAGCAAATTTGTAGTGGTACCTCAGGGTTTTCCACTGTCTGATTCGAGAGAGACTGAAGACTCTGTGTTCGAGTACGTGGTACTATTGGACAACACACCCGTCTTCATACTTGAGATAGAGGATCCAAGCAAAGTACGATCCCTATCTGCAAGGCAAGTAGCGGACATGTGGATGAGGAGGAGGCTACGGGACATGCGGGACGACTGCACTCTAGATAGACTATACGGTGTAAGTGCGTTTGGCAAACAAGTTCGCACATATCATGTGGACAAGCAGTACGTAATTGATCCTCATGCAAAACCACAATACGCAGAATCACCAGTAGAAACAGCACCAAGAGAGAGATGGAATTTAGATGTACTTACTACAGGCGGATATCATGAGCTTACAAGTATTTTTGACTATATAAAGAATAAAACTTAAGAGCAGTACTATCTCGTGGTGCTGTCGTCTACGATGATTGAGAAGCCCATCTCTGTCTTGCGATCCCCCGCCTTTTGACTCTACTCTCTCTTAAAATCAGCACAGTAGTGCGCACAAAGAACGCACTGATTGACAATCATAGTATGTATGAGAATGCTCCTCTTCTTGCAGCCACTCAGACTAGGCTTTACAGAGGACGAGATCGAGCGTGGTTGCAGCATGCTAACATGGCTGCAAGTTGTAGCAATCAATCCTTTAAGAAAAGTCTTATTCCTTGACTATGGTGGTGTACAGCCTAATATGGCAAATATGGACCTAAATAAGCTGTGTATCCTCCCTTTCCCATATATAGCCAATAGGATGGGTAAGCAAATATGAAGCTCTAGTAGAGATGGTGGACCGAATTGAGAAGGTAAGAAGAGACGAAGAGAAGGACCACTTCCCCCTCTTTTACTGTTTCTGCATCCTGACTCCATCTGTACGTAGGTTTTCGCACTGGCATGCTCAATATCGCCAATATCCTATCTATGGAGTACGGAGTACGGATTACGCTCATAAGAATGTTTGTCACCAGGATGATGGTGGAAGGGTATCCATCCCTCTATAGACCTTTATGGCCGTACTCCGTACTCCATTGAGTGTTATTTTTATGAGTACACAGAATTAGGAGAAAAAGCGTACCCCACGTAAGCGTACCCCACATACCATTTACGGCCCAAAACATGGTAAATTCACCCAATATATAAGCCCTACCTATGCATAATTGGGGTACGATTTCAACTGTATTGGCGCTCTTGCAGCCCTGTATCATCATACCATCCCTACTGAGCTTTATCTTGGCGTACCCCACGTACCCCATCTAATATGCTGTATTCCAGGCCTTCATGCAAGTACGACGTCTATTCTTACAAGGAAGTGGGTGCAGCAGAGGCTT
Source organism: Spirogloea muscicola (assembly GCA_009602725.1). Taxonomy (NCBI): domain Eukaryota; kingdom Viridiplantae; phylum Streptophyta; class Zygnematophyceae; order Spirogloeales; family Spirogloeaceae; genus Spirogloea; species Spirogloea muscicola. Next base: position 23,795 of record WELB01000420.1, read on the forward strand.
TGTTCAAGATGAGACTCGCACAGAAAACGTGATTGCCTGCATGGCGGGTACCATTTTGACAAACATTGCTCAAAGGACATTTGGCTTGTCCTCGTTGTGGCCTTGACTTTTGAACAACTTCTTGTGCACAACTCAGAAGCCAGATAGTAGATGCCTGCATAAACGTCAGCTAAGGTACTCAGTCGAGAGCTGTTAGAATTTGGGTAATGCTGGCCTGCCCATGTCCAACTTTCTTTGATACATAATCTCAAACATGCACACAGGCTGACACGTCAACTGGTAGAAAGCACGGAGGCACAGGTGACTGCAGGCCTCCCCTTCGGTCGCTAGTAGATGGCATGCTGGTGTTTCATCAAAACTTCAGTAACTGGCATACTGCAAGCAAGGTACTCGATCGTTCAGCTGCTGTCAAGCGTCTGGGGTTGCTGAGCTCCAACGCTAGGAGGAGGCGGTTTCGTTGGCAAAATCAAATGTGTACTGACATCTGGTTCTCACTTGCTCTCCATGCGCCTCCCTCCAAGCCCGTCTTCCTGCCTTCATTCCTTCTTCATTCCAGCAGTACTTCTGTCATCCGACATAGCTCCTGCCCATCGAAAAAGTCTTGGGGGACAGCGATGCAAACCTCGGCCTGCTTGCTGACGGCGATGTCGTCGAGCATGCACATGACGATCGCGGTGGCGCAGCGGCGCTCCTCTCGCGGCGATTTCACAGCCGATTCTTTCATATCAGCAGCCGCTTTCTTCTTTTCTCGCGGTCAGCCGCACCCACACCGGCGCGCCGTCGGCGCGCACGCGCCGCAGGTCCTGCCGGTGGCGCTCTGATCGAGCCGCCTGGAACTCGGCGTATGCATCCTGCCGCAAGCGCCGCTCGCCCAGCGCGGCCTAGTCAGCAGAGACGCTTGCGTCGGCGGGCTCGTGCCGGGCCTCCGCAGCTGAGGTCCTCGCCCAGCAGTGGGAAGTGGAGAAACGAGATAGCTAGGATGAGGGAGGAGCTCGTGACAAGAAAGTAAGAGAGAGCGGAGCTGGAGGAAGAGAAGAAGAGAAGATACTTGTCCGGGACGCCGATGTCCGCTTCCCTGCCAAGGACGCCAATGGCCGCTTCCTCTTCGCCAACAAGGTCGGGGTGATGGTCTCGCCGCTCGGCTCCTTGCCCCTCTGCACCATCAAGATCTGCAACACAGACATGGAGGTTCAGGACTGCAACGAGGCGGCAGTGCGAATCCTGCAGGGTGAGAAGAAGGAGGAGGTACTTCGTATCGTGAAGCACCTAGGCAACCCCGTCGTGACGCCACTCATGCAGCCCGACGGGCCGCCCTCCCTTGAAGCTCGGTGGCCAACCTGTGCTGCTGTGCAGAAGCCCTCGGGGTGTAGGCTCCACTCCTTTCTGTTGCTCTTGTACCTCTTGTATATTTGAGTCCTTAGTGAGAGTTACCATTGAAACGTGCTTTAAGAGCTTCTTTCCGCTGATAATGTATGCACTGAAGATGGTGCTTGATGATTGGGCAGCGGATGCTGGAGAACGACGTGATTGTCAAGCGTGACGGGCACCACCGTCTCGAGTGGGTGCACCTCTGCAAGGACGGCTTGGACCTGCTCGTGGAGGTCACGCTGAAGCTCATCAGCATCAACGGGGAGGCCCACATCCTGGTCGTGTGGCACGACCTCACCGAGCGCAAGAAGCAGGTGCGCAATGTGGTGCTTAACAGCTTCTCTTGTTAGTCTAATTACTCTGTCAGGTTGCTCTTTATCCTGCTCTGCGCGTGCCTGCACTCTTTAGACACTTGGTGGTTTTCTTTGTATTCACTTCTGGAGAGTCATCGGTGAATCTCAATCAGACTAGCTGCGCACTTAAACAGGAACTGGACCTGCGCCTAGCCAAGGAGGCAGCTGAAGCAGCCAGCCAGGCCAAGAGCCGGTTCCTTGCTAACATGTCCCACGAGATCCGCACTCCTATGAACGGTATCTCCTCTCGCTTTCTTCTGCAGCCAATGCACAGACCTCCTCAAGTGCTGCAGGTCCTGTCCTCCACACTTCGTGATAGTGATCAAAAAGTCCAAATTCATGTTTGGTAGGAATTTGTTCAACAAGCGAAGACAATGGAAAGTTGTCAATGAAATTGGTTTGGCGTGTTTCTTATCAGGTGTCATTGGGGTGGCGGAGCTGTTGAAGAGCACAGAGCTTAATGAAGAGCAGCAGTCGTACCTTGACATCATCCGGACGTCTGGGGACAAGTTGCTGCGCATCATCTCCGATGTGCTGGACCTCAGCAAGATTGAGTCGCAGAATCTGAAATTGGAGAGTCTGGAATTCGACTTTTGCGTGCTGTTGAGCGAGGCTCTGGCACTCCTGGACGTTGTTGCTATTGAAAAAGGTTCGTTCTACCTAGGCTGCAGTACTGTTGGATATTCTTTGAAAGGGTGATGAATGCAAGGTTTCCCTGTCTGCACTTGATTTCTGTCGCGTGACCATTCAGGGGCTTCATTTGGAGCGGAGAAGTATTCAGTACCTCAGCTGTTCCATGCTCAAGCACTGGAGTGCTTACAGTCAAGTGCCTGATAGCATCTGAAATAGAATCTGTATTCCATATTCCTGTAATTGCAGCTCTACGGCTTACTTATGACGTCGATGAGGCCTTGCCTCCTCGACTGATTGGAGACCCCACCACGATACGGCAGATTCTGCTTAACCTGGTGCCGAATTCCATCAAGTTCACTGAGGCGTAAGTTTCTGATACTTAATCAATGTCTTCCAAGGGCGTAGTACTGTCTACAAGTCAAGATCTAGTCTTGCGCCGCATCCTGATGCATCCTGACAGGCACCCTGAGCAGAGTGGTACTAATGCACTGACATCTCAACATGTCCATGGTGACAGTGGCCAGATTTTAGTATCTGTGAAAGGTGTCGACAGAGTTAGAGACAGCACCAACGAGTCTTTAGAGAAGGTCAGTTAGATGCTGATGAGTTGAGCACGCCTCTGTAGGCAAGCTTGTTACCAGGCACTTGCAATAAGATGGTGCATAACAGCAGTCTTGGAAGCCTTCTATGATGTGCATGCACATTACCAGGACTCTGCCATTGGTGACACGGGCCTAAGATGTGACTCAGTGAATGAGCAGGTTGTAGTAAGGTGTTAGATGAAAGATACGGGTGTTGGGATCAATCACGAGGCATTGGATAGATTATTTCAGGCCTTCATGCAGGTACGATGCCTGTTCTCACCACAAGTGGTTGCAGGCAGAGGCTTTGTTCAAGATGAGACTTGCACAAGAGAAGTAGACGCCTGCATGGCTGGTACCATGTTAAGACAATTTGCTTAAGGACAATTTGCATGTCCATGTTGTGGCCTTAGAGCTGGGACACCTAGTTGTGCACAAGCCAGAAGGCAAGTAGTATGTAACTGCATGACGGTCAGGTAAGATACTCAGTGGAGTGTTGCTAAAGTTTTGGGCAATGCTGGCCTGCCAAAATTTCCTGTTTCCTTTGATACATTATCTCAACCATGCACCACAGGCTGCTACGTCAACTAGTAGAAAGCATGGAGGCACAGGTTACCGCAGACCTTCCCTTTATGTCGTGAGTAAAGTGCATGCTGTTGAGTCGTCACAACTCAGTAAGCTGGCATACTGCAAGCAAGTACTTGATTGCTCAGCTGCTGACAAGCGTTTGGGGTTGCTGAGCTCAAATGTTAGGAGGAGGGGGTTGTTTAATCTAGAAGAAGATGTATATTTGTTTCTGGCTTTCAATTGGCAACTGCAGGACTAGGATTAGCTATTAGCAAGTCCCTGGTTGAGCTCATGGGTGGGCAGATCGGCGTTATAAGCGAAGAAGGAAAGGGGTCTACATTCTTTTTCACCTTAACACTAGGCATCAGCAATGTGCCTCGAACACCTGCGGATGCAGCAGGAGAGGGGGCATCTCTTATGAGAGGAAGTAGAGAGGACATGGCAGCCCTGAGGGTGCTGGTGGTGGAAGACAACAAGGTGAGCTGTCATGAGATGTCTGTTGTGTACTTGCCTGCCTACTTGCAGTGCTAGGCTAGTAGCTCCATAGGCTTTTCATGAGGGTCAACCTTGCCAGTTCTGGAACAGTCATACAGTACACCTTGCCCTTTGCAGGTGAATCAGATTGTGGTGACAAAGATGCTCAAGAATATGGGCGTCATGTATGACTTGGCTGAGAATGGAGTAGAAGCTGTCCTAGATAATGACTACGACGTTATCTCAGTGGTTGCTCAGTCAGCCTTGTGCCAATGTCCTCATGCCTTAGCAAAAAGTGAAATGAGACCTCCAAGCAAAATTCCATAGCCATGTGTGTGTTTGTCTAAATAACGATATAGAATTACCAGCGTCCTCCACATTCAGAATGCCTCTTTAGCGAGTTACATGGTGGCCACTGGCCAACTAGCTTATATCATGCTGATAAAGTACCAACACCTCATCACAAACTTTTCTATACAATTTGGATTTTGGTAACTGACACACTAGCTGTAAATTTCTTATGATTGTTGTCAGGATTGCCACATGCCCGAGATGAATGTCTTTGAGTCAACAAGGAGAATACGAGCACTGGAGCTTCGCGAGACGCAGGCCTCGCACAAGCCGAAGCCCTACATAGTTGCTCTGACAGCGTCGGCCTTGAGTCACGAGCGGGAGTCCTGTGAGAGGTCCGGCATGGATCACTTTTTGACGAAGCCCGTAAGGCCCAAAGACTTGGAGGAATTGATGCTGACACAGGTCTGCCAGATATCAGGGGTCCAGCGTGATGCTGTCCGATACTCTGCACTGTATTCTGCTTTCATTCTTTTTTCAACATTGTGCCTCAGCTGAGGGCCTCCAATGTTGAAATTCGCACAAAGCCATTTGACTTGAACGTGTGGTGTCCAATGTCATGTAATGCGGCATCTCGTTTGGTAAGTATTTCATCAGGCAGTACATTGGGGGGCCCACTGTGATCCTATGGCCTGCAAACTTGCTCCCACGAGTTTGCAACAGTTGCGTCAAGGACTGCTACTTTGCAGGCAGCTCTCCAAGTGGGTGACAAGATCAATGTAGGCAAGATCTCAAGATGTTGCTCGTTCTTGCATAATATGTTAATACACGAAGGACGAGGAAGACAACGACCAGACAAGGACGTGCATGCCCTGCCCTGTTTCATCGTCATGGGTCCTACAAAAAAGACACTCGTACTTCTGAATTTTTAAGCTCTGACTGATTCGGTTGCTCAACATGACCTGCTTTTGCAGTAAGCTGGCTGAACCATGTGCAGAAAGGCACTGGACTTGTGCGGAGCTCTTTCTTGCCTGCAGCGTGGCTGAAACAAGGTCTTGCAGGTTGCAATTCAGGAGACTGAGCATGCTTTCCGAAAAGTCGCATAGTTGTACATTCTCAAGCAGTTGTACTCAGCACTAGAAAGACCATGGACATTCGAGAAAGGTGCAGTATACTTGACACACTCCGCAGGAATGAGCTTCTGGCTCAAACATGCACGATGCAGTAACGTAGTAATGCATGAAGACAAGCGAGCAGCACAATCAGCCGCGCAGATCTGGAATCAATGCTTCTGCTTACATGATCGCTGTAAAAGCCAGCCAGGTGCTTACGAAAGAGGTGTTTATGAGGGAGATGTGGAAGAGAGGCTGCTGCAAGGAGCTCGCAGAGCAGCGTCTGCTACTGTGCCCATGCCCGAGACGAGCACATAGCGGGGCTTCGTGAAGAAGTGGGTCTTCAGCCGCAAGTCGGAGTATTTTGCAGCTGGAAAAGAGGCACCCCGATGAGACCCAGAAGTAGCAGCCAACCTGGGACCGTTGGAAGGAAATGGATAGCCGCATACCGAACACCTGGGCAAGCGACCCAGCGGCGTTGGAGCCGGGCAGCTCCCCTTGCCGTCCCTGCCGACCATGGATGGCCCGCTTGGCAAGCGGCTGCAGAGGGTCCAGCCACCGACTGCCGAAAGCCAGTGAAAGAGATCTGGAGACGTAGATGACAAATGAAAGCACGTGGTCACTTACTTCTGGCAGCTGGGAAACCCATGTAAGCAGCCGCAAGTCCCTCCCTCCCTCGTCCCCCTCCTCCTGTTGGGAGTTGGATCGCCAGCCAGGCGCCGGCCTTCGGCGAGGGAAAGGCGGAGAACTCACCGATTCAAGGCTTTGCCTTGAATGTTTGTTTGCCCACCTGAGGGCCGGGTTACACCGGGTCGGTCGGCCGCGCCGAGGCGTACGTGCCGTGCGTTGTATGAAACACCCGGCGTTACACTGGGCGCGGGCCCGGTCGTGGTCGCACGCCACGAAGGCGCCACATCGGACTCTGACCTGGACGGATTCTGTCGGCGCAGGAGGAAAAGGCGCGCGTTTGCCACGAGGGCAGCCGGAAAATAGACCGCCCACCCCAGCCCGGCCCAAAAAAGGGACAGTTGGCACCTACCCTCCAAATCCGCAAGGACAATAATTACGCAACACGGGCAGGCCGCCTCCGGCCTCCGTGGCAGCGACACCCCCTTGACCTGGCGGTCAAGACGATTTCGCACGGCCGACCCGGTGTGTAACCCGGCCCTGAAGAATTTTCTTGTGCTCTTCAAAGGGCCAGATTACACCGGGACGGACGGACGGACGCAGGGGTACGTGTCGCCTGGTGTATGGATCGCCCGGCTTGCGCGCCCGGACGCGGACGCGCGCCACGGAGGGGCCACATTGGCGCTGACTAGGACGCCTTTCGAGGCGCGTTAAGGAGAAAACGCGCGCGTTCGCCACGAGGGCGGACGAAACTGGGCCCTCCTCCCGAGGAGGGCCTAGTTGTTAGAATATAGGCATTAGCTCCTTTCGTTATTCTCCATACTATTTTAAGTGTCCCACTTAGGGAAGCACCTGTCGCTTCCAGAGGTGGCTTGCCCGGATCATCAGGGTGACACGTAGACAGATCACACGTGAGAGTATGTGCCTCACACCTGTGGACACATCAGCTTAACGGGCACCTAGGGCCAGCTCTGCAGCAGGCCCCTGCCCGACTAGCTTAACGGACACCTCGGGCCGGCTCTGCAGCCGGCCCTCCTTGGGCCCCCGGTGGGCAGACCCGCCGGGACCCAGTGTGCCCATGTGATTCTGCATTCTTTCTATGTAGGCAAAAGGGGGTCGAGTGAGCTCAAGCTTGCTCACTCTAACAGGAGCCACCGTCCTCCTTTTGCCCACCGCTCCTCCTTGCTTGCCAGCGCCCACGCCACCTGCCTTGAGCTGCTGCCGGCCTGCTTCCTGCCGGACCCTGCCGCCATCACCGCCATGGGCAAGAAGGCTGTCTTTGCCGTGGGCAAGAAGGCGAGGAAGGAGCGCGGCGCTCCATTCAAGAGCACCGCGTCCTCATCGCCTGAGCCTCAAGCTTCTTCACGGCCTGAGCCCCAACCGAGTGATGGTGAGACTCTGGGTCCTGGGCATTCAGTTAGTCCTAATACGGCACTAACGAATAGCCCAGCTCAACACTAGTTCCCCCTTCCCTCGTCCACCCCCTTCGGCCTGCCCGAAAAGGGGACAGCTGGCACCCTTTACACCCCAATACACGAGATTTTCAAATACGGTTCTGCACGCGCAGGCGGCCTCGGCCTCGCGTCCGCCCTCCCAACGGGGCGGACGCCAGCGTCCGTCCGTCCGTCCCGGTGTAAATTGGCCGAAAAGTCGGCGGCGGTAGCTGAGGTGGCAGGTCCAAAACCAGTCTGCTTTGTAGACGCCATAGACGCTATAGACGCTATAGACACCGGTGTGCTGCTTTTATCCCACCATGAGCTGTCGCTCCTCACGGGCATAGCCTCGGGGTACAAAGATTCATCGTCCGCACCATCCAGGCAATTCCTCCCCTGTCCGCACTACACGCTCTTCCGTCCGTACAATTCTCTTCCATTTCGGCCGGTGCCGCTGCAAGTCTTCTTTCGGCCGAGTGCGCTGCTTGCTTTCTCCTACCTGCTTTGGAGTCTCTAGTACATTCTTTGCTTGCTTGCTTGTTTATCTGCTGCTACTTGTCTATCATTTGCATTCACTTCTGTTGCTTCCGTTCAAATATTAATCTCTTCGATTGCCTTCTTATTTCTGGTCATCATTTGACTGAGGTGTCGTTGTCATTGAACTATCCTGCATTATGTGCGCAGCAATTAGCATGATATGGCCTCAGAAGATCGTCAATCGTTTCATTGCTGTCCCCTCAAACCCGGAAGAGAATGACTTTTATGCGCCGTACAACAAGCTGCTGAACCATGTATTCCCAGTGGACAGCGAGTCTCCAGTGGCACCTCAGTCTTATCCAGTGCCTGAGTTGAGATAATCTGTGGACTTTCTGATCGAGTACATGGTTCAGCAGCTTGTTGTACGGCTCATAGAAGTCATTCTCTTCCGGATTTGAGGGGACGGCAATGAAACGATCGACGATCTTTTGAGGCCACATCACGCTAATTGCTGCGCACATAATAAATTCCTATCTGCAAGGCAAGAAGCGGACATACAGAGCAGGAGGAGGCTAAGGGATTTGTGGGACGAATGCACTCTAGATAGACTACGGTGTATACGCGTTTGGCAAACAACTTTGCACATATTGTATAGACAAGCAGTATATGATTGATGCTCATGCAATACCACAAGACGTAGACTTCATGATATATACAGCACCGAGAGAGAGCTGGAATAGATATGCTTACTACAGGCGGGGAATATGAGCTTACAAGTGTATTCGACTATATAGAGAATTACACTTACGAGCAGTACTATCTCTTGATGCTGTCTGTCGTCTACGATAATTGAGAAGCCCACCTCTTTCTTGCGATCCCCCGCCCTTTGACTCATATACTCTCTCTTAAAATCAGCACAACAGTGTGCACAAAGAGCGCACTAATCGACAACTATAGTAGGTATAAGAATACCCCTCTTATTGTAGCCACCCAGACTACGCTTTAAAGAGGACGAGATCGAGCGTGATAGCAGCATGCTAGCATGGCTGCAAGTTGTAGCAGCCAATCCTTTAAACATGAATTATTCTTTTGGGTATGGTGGGGTACAACCTAATATGGCTAAGATAAACCCAAATAAGCTGTGTATCTTCTTTTCCCCCATATATAGCTTATAGGATAGGGTAAGCAAATATTAAGCTCTAGTAGGAATGGTGGACCGAACTAAAGAGTGAAGAAAGGACCACGTCCCCCTTTTTCCCTGTTCTTGCATCCTGACTCCATCTATACATTCGCAATGGCATGCTCAATATCGCCAGATATCATATCTATGGAGTACGGAGTATGTAATACGAATGTCTCATAAGAATGTTCATAAACAGGATGATGGTGGTAGGGTATCCATCCCTCTATAGACCTTTACGGCCGTACTCCGTACTCCATTCGTTAATACTACAAAGAATACACAGAATAAGGGGAATAAGCCACTATTGTTGCATCAAAACAAATTGACTCCATCTGACTCCATTAGCCCAGAAAAGAGCCAAACACCACTCCTTCAAAAGCATCACATTGAGCCATTTATCAAGTGTACCCCACGTACCATTCAAGGCCCAAAATATAGCAGTTTCACCCACTAAATGAGCCCTACCTATGCATAAGTGGGTTACGATTTAAGTAGATTTGCGCTCTTGCAGCCCTGTATCATCATACCATCCCTACTGGAGAAAGTGCTCGCCCTTTGAGGATAGGCGCTGGAAAAGCCAGCCCAAAAAAGAATGACCAAAGTACGATAAAGGGGGCCAGGGGAAGCGCTAAGAAAAAGAAGCACAGTAAGAAACAAAGCAGCTACGAATCACCCAGTAACCCCTGCTAAGCAGCCGCAGATGAGAGACGCTAGGCTATGGAAGTGGGTCCCCTGGCCAGAGCCAGAGGCAGCAGCCAGGGCTCTGCCGGCACAAAGGTGCAGCGCGCGGGCCATAGACCTCTGCAGCGACGTGCTGTTCTCGAAGATTAGCCCCAGAACAGCGTTCTGGGGCCAGGCGCATACGGTATACTTACACCAACGACCCGGCTGCAGGAAAGTCCACCCGCTCCCCATGGAAGCGACGGGCGATGGCGTGGCGGGCGAGCTGGTTGAGCAACTCGAGCCACCAAGCGCCCAGCGCCCCGTGGGTGTCAATTGCCAACGGGACGAACTCGTCTTCCCGCGTGTGGTCGGCGTACCTGAGCTCTTTAGCTCGAGTGGCACAGGCGACCGCATACCCAGCCTTGGTGGCACATTGGGCTGGGTGTGTGCGGTTGTATGCGTCGGTGGTCACCACGTCCAGGATAAGACGTGGCCCGCCGGCCTGTGGGGTGGCCACCAGGTCTGCGCGACGGGCGTGGAGACCGTCGGCCCTTTCCTGGAGCTGCATGACGCCGGAGTGCTCCGCTGCCACCGAGAAGAAGAGAAAGTGCTCGCCCATTGAGAATAGGGGCTGGAACAACCAGCCCGAAAAAGAATGAACCGAGAAGCGGCCCCGCCTTGCCCGACCTCGCCAGCCACCCAGATGCTTCTCGATGGGCCCCCTCCAGCTGCGGCCCTTCGTTTACTGAATGTGGGCTCCTGTGAGACTTCTCTACGGGCGAGCAGTTCCTCCTCGTCTTTGTCGCCAGGGGGATTGTTTTCCGGCAGCTAGTCTGTCGGATTTGAGGCTCCTCACTCGTACTACAACTACTGAGTGGTCCATCCCCCCCGTTCTGATATAGCATCTTCAGGCCCCTTCGTAGCTGCTACGCGGTTTAGGCCCCTCCGTTATTTGGCGCCGTCAAACCTTCCAATTCTTTTCGGGCTGGCTTTTCACAGCCCTGGCCCCCATTGGAAGAGCCACTTCTTCGTCGCCTTGGCGGCTGCCTCCGGCTTCCGCCAGGGCGACATTTGCCCGCCCTCTAGTTAGTCTGATCTGCACATGTTGACTAGAGCTTATTGAGTTCTCTTTGTGCTTGTTTTATTCGTGCTTCTCCTCGCCCCTTTTCGCACTTTGTCCATTCTCTTCTGGCTGGCCTTTTTCAGCCCCTATCATCTATGGACGAGCCCTTCTATTTTATTGAGCGCCCACTCTTACCGCTGAAGAACGTGTGTATAAAGTGTTGAAGGGTAATCTCCTGCTTCTGGCGCCTTTCGGCCCTTCTGATCTTGTACATGCCTTTGGGCCAAAAACCCTACATCCTACACCCGAACCCTAAACTCGAGATTATTCTTCGGCCCTTCACTTTTCGTCGGGCTGGCTGTTCACAGCCCTTGCCCCCTCTGGGAGTGCACTTCTTCTTTGGGCTGGCCTGTCATGCGAGAGGGCGTCGATGGCACAATGGCGTCGATTATCAAGATAACGACAAATAATGACGTACTAGGCTCCAATCAGCAAACCAAAAGGAATTGTCGATCCCATTGGCCACGCTGAAAGAAAATACTCCAATGAGAGGCCGACATTAAGAATTGTTAACAGTCCCACAGCATAAGAAGATAAAACGGAACAGTCCAAACCAGAACCTGTAGTCCGCTTTGCAAGTAAAAGGGCGAGGGACTGCCTACTGAGTAAACTCCATCCATTATCCTATGCGAGTAATATGTAAAAGTATACACAAGCAAATGTGCAGTCCCTTGTCCGCAAGATGATGACTTGTGCACGGTCATTAAATACCAATCGATGCACATGCTACTAGGCCTCAATGCACAGCATTAACTGATGCAACCTGAGAACTAGTGCTCAATCTAGTGAAACTTGTGATACGCAGCGCAAAACTCGGGGCTGCTCACCACAAAACTACCACGACTTCTCGCAGTCGCGCCACGGGTCCGTGCGACGGTTTACTAGCTGCTGCGGCTCCTGCTCTAGGCTCTACGCTTCTATGGCGCGACGTTGGCGCAGGCGTGGCTCGCGGCAAGAGGGTAAAATTTGCAAAGCGCACTGCTTTGTAAAGGGCTGCTCGCCCCGACTTGGGCCGGGCGCGGCGGAACCCTAGCGCTACCTGACCAGGTGCGGCCGTTGGCTACGCTAGTTGGCTAAGCTGGATGGTCGGCTGTCGTGGGCCGTCACCCGTCGCTGGAGCCGAGTCCACCGTAAGATGGGCATCGTCAGCCGTGCCGTCCGTTCCACGATCGCCCCGCCACCGTTCTGTAGCGCCCACCTTCACGGTCTTGTGGGTGGTTGAGGTACCTTCAGATGGGCTTCCCTCGTTGCGCCTCGAACGGTCTTCTGACGGTCGGCGTCGCATGTGGGCCTGGGCCCTTGTAGTCGCTCCGTTGTTGTTGTCGTCCGCATCTGATGTGTGGTCGATGTTGTTGTTGTAGTCCGCATTGGTTGAGCGGTCGATGTTGTTGTCGTCGAGAGAGAGAGAGAAAGAAGGAGAGAAAAAAGAAGCGCGGCCAGATTGACTGGTGGCTGGGAAAGGCCAGCCCAAAGGAATGGACAAGGTCTGAAGGAGCCGGAGTGCGAACGACTAGGACCAAGACATCAGCCAGGGAACGCTCAGTAACCTCTATTCAGGAGATGCAAGTCTGAGTAGCTAGCTGGCGGAAAGATGTCGCCCTGACGGAAGCCGGAGGCCGCCGCCAAAGCTCGGCCTGCGCGCAAGTGAACCGCAAAGGCAAGGGACCGCAGCATCGAGACGGCCAAACGCATACGGAAGACCTGAGCGAGGGACCCGGCGACGTTGAAGGTGGGCTGCTCGCCCTGCTGCCCGAGGCGGCGGGCAGCTGCACGCCGCGCCAGGCGGTGGAGCAAGTCAAGCCATTTCGAGCCAAAGGCTCCGTGCACATCGACTGCCAGTGGAACGAACTCGTCTCCAACCGGGTGGTCCAAGTACTTCCGCTCCTTGTCGCCCGCCGCAAGAGAGAAAGAAGAAGCGCGGCCAGATTGACTGGTGGCTGGGAAAGGCCAGCCCAAAGGAATGGACAAGGTCTGAGGGAGCCTGAGTGCAAACGACTAGGACTAAGACATCAGCCAGAATACGCTCAGTAACCTCTAGACAGGAGATGCAAGTCCGAGTAGCTAGCTGGCGGAAAGACGTCGCCCTGACGGAAGCCGGAGGCCGCCGCCAAAGTTCGGCCTGCGCGCAAATGAACCGCGAAGGCGAGGGACCGCTGCAGCGAGACGGCCAAACGCATACGGAAGACCTGAGCGAGGGACCCGGCTACGTTGAAGCGGCCAGATTGACTGGTGGCTGAGAGAGGCCAGCCCAAAGGAATGGACACGGTCTGATTGACACCAGTGGCTGTGAGGCAGTGGCTCTCCCAATGGGGGCAAGGGCTGTGAAGGAGAGTGGCTCTCCTAATGGGGGGCAAGGTCTGTGAAATGGGCAAAGGGGGAAGGCGCGCGGGGCGCATGACATGAAATGGAGGCCAATTCAAGCCGATACATTGTTCAGGCAGAGCCTAGGGCAAACTAAACAGGGCTACATTATACAGAGACCTAAACCAAGGTGCCTAAGGTGACATCGGTACCCATGCGTGAGCACAAACAAACCCGACAAGCTAACTTGGGGAGCTGGAGCGCCGCTGCGAAGCCGGAGGCCTGACTTAGAGCGCGCCCTGCACGTTGATGAAGAGCCAATGGTTGCGAGCGCTGCAAACTTTGTGAGAGCCGCATTCTACAATATGCAACCAAGGCCTGCGGAATGCTGGAATGGTCCAAGCTGCCCCCCCGACTTCGACGACGCTCATCAACCAGCCGGGCCAGATGCTGGATCAGGGAGGACCATGTCAAAATGCCGTAGCCTCCGTAGATATCCATGGCACACGGATGCAGATGGTCCCCTCGCGGATGGTCCTGGTAGTGCCGCTCCTTCTTGCGCTCCGCGCGCAACGTGCAGGGCGCGCTCTGAGTCAGGCCTCCGGCTTTCGTGGCGGCGCTCCAGCTCCCAAAGTTAGCTTGTTGGATTGATTCTCACCGCCGCCGCCGCCCCCATTCTATCTCCAATTGCCTCCTCCTCCCCCTCCCCGAGACGAGTTCTTCCCGTTGGCCATCGACACACATGGGGCGCTGGGCGCTCGGTGGCTCGAGCTGCTCACCCAGCTCGCCCGCCACACCATCGCCCGGCGCTTCCATGGGGAGCCGGTTGACTTCCCTGCAGCCGGGGCGCTGGCGCAAGTGTATCGAATGCGCCTGGCCGTCTCGCTGCAGAGGTCCATGGCCCGGGCGCTGCACCGTGCCGGCAGAGCCCTCGCTGCTGCCTCTGGCTCTGGCCAGGGGACCCACTTCCAGGAGCCCAGCATCTCAGATCTGCGGCTGCTTAGCAGGGGTTACTGAGTGTCCCGTAGCTGCTTTGTTTTCTGTTTCTTAGCGCTTCCCCTGGCCCCCTTCTCGTACTCTGTTCATTCTTTTCGGGCTGGTTGTTCCAGCCCCTATTCTCAATGGGCGAGCACTTTCTTCCTCCCCCTCGAAGAAGGGCTCGCCCATTGAGAATATGGGCTGGAACAGCCAGCCCAAAAAAGAATGAACAGAGTACAAGAAGAGGGGGGGGAAAGCCAGGCGAAGCCCTAAGGCGAAGCAGCATAAATGACAAGCACACAAGAAAAAACAAAGCAGCTACTAACCACTCAGTAACCCCTGCTAAGCAGGCGCAGGTCGGAGAGGCTATGCTCCTGGAAGTATGTCCCCTGGCCAGAGCCAGAGGCAGCGGCAAGGGCTCGGCCAGCACCAGCTCGGCCAGCACTTTCTTCCTCCGCCTCCCCCTCCCCCTTCCCCTCCGCCTCCTCCCCCATCAAGAAGAAAATGCCCATCGCCTCCATCAGCACCCCCCACGACGCCTGGCCGTCTCGCTGCAGAGGTCTATGGCCCCGGGCGTTGCACCTTCGTGCCGGCAGAGCCCTCGCTGCTGCCTCTGGCTCTGGCCAGGGGACCCAATTCAACGAGCCTAGCATCGCCGACCTGCGGCTGCTTAGCAGAGGTTACTGAGTGATTCGTAGCTGCTTTGTTTCTGTTTCTTAGCGCTTCCCCTGGCCCCCTTCTCGTAACTCTGTTCATTCTTTTCGGGCTGGTTTTTCCAGCCCCTATTCTCAATGGGCGAGCACTTACTTCCCACGACATCCTCATCTCTCCCCGCGCCCTCCCTCTGACTTTGCCACAGGCGCGCTAGGTCGAGGGCGCCGCCGCCGCCGC